>CM039502.1:14692328-14915391 GCA_022432975.1 Begonia masoniana
CACCCAACAAACTTGAAACATTTCGACAAGTAGACTTTTTTATAATTCCCAATTGAGCTTGCAAAATTGTTTTGCCAAAAAAACTGATCAAATTTGAGTGATGTGGTAAAGTCTCTTCAGCTACATGACATATACACTTTCAATAAAAATTCAAAAAAAAGGTTTTGTTGACTGATTCACAATATTAGGAGTTGATTGACTAACAATTATTTGACATGGTTACGATGAGATTAGATTACGGTGAACAAGAATAAATTAATTTATCGAATAATTACTGTTGTTTTGTAACACCCAGTAATTTTTCCATGTAGATATTCTTTGTGTTATTAGACAGAATTAATGGGAATATTTATACAATGTATGTTTTATGAGTTTGCCGATGGATTCGTTGAATGGGGATAATTCGTAAAACTAGTTGGTGGACTAAATAGTAATTCAGTTAAAAACTAATAGTTAGAAATACATTGAGGGGTATGTTGGTAAGGAATTAAGGTTGGTGGGGATGGCCAATGGTTGAGTGACACCTGGCAACTTGTTGAAAAAGCCATGTTCTTCTTCTCTTTCCTCCTACGTGAAACCCTCATTTTTCATCTGCTTCTTTCCACTGCTCTCTGTTTTCTCTCCTCCAGGCGACTGCAACCTTTCCAAAAGACTTCCTTTCCTCCATTTTCTCCAATTAAGGTAAACATCTGCTAAAGCTAACGAGTTTGGACAAGTTATATTAAGTCGATTTCATGCTTCATTTTTCTCCAATATTTCCAGACAACTTTTAGCTTAGATCTAGGTGCAAATGTTGATTCAAAATCAAAGCAAAATATATGGAAAATCCGAGGCTAAGATGAAGAATAAAACCAAGGAATAACAATTTCAACAAACCAATTTTTAAGCATTTAAATTCAAGCCGATTTTCATGTAAAATTTCAGATTCAATCTCTAGCTATTTGATAACATTTAGATAGATTAAACATGGTTCAAACATAGCAAAATAAAATGGAGATATCAAGTAGAAGAACAATGCAAAATAATGGAAAAAGCAAGAAGAAAATGAGGGGAAATGGATGCCTACCTTTGGCCGATTTTTGCACATTGCATACCATAGTTTTCCATAATATATTAAGCATCAAAATGACAATAATAATGGCAGCAAATATAAAAGTTAGATTAACACAAAGTTAGCACAATAATATAAAGAAAATAATGCGGAAAAATAAAGGAGCCGCTATCCCGGTTTCGTGCTATATTTTGGCCGAAGCCAAATGCAACTAAAACACATTGGGAAGCCTTGTGGCTTTGATACCACTTGACACGGGGTCCCTTAGGGAAGGGGCCCGTGTATAAACCCACAAATATTCAAGAGTGTGCTCGGGTGTGTGGTTGTGAAAATGGATGAAATAATAAAGCAAAAGTTAAAATAAAGTGCAAGAAACTAAATGGAATTAGCTAATATGATAGCCGAAATTTAAATATGCTAAATGATGGAGAAGAATAAGAATAAAAATAAAAGAAAGGGGATGAAGGGTTAGAAGATGAATATAGAGAATAAAATGCAAGAAATAAAGGTGTAGTGTGTGAGATAGTGAATGCCAAAATGTAGAGATGATTGTGTGTGAAATGAAGACAAAAAAAATAAAGGAAATACCCTTGGCGGATCCGTAGAGCGATCTTACGGGTTAAGCTCTCGGATAAACGTTTTCCGGGAGGAAAACGACAACCGTAGGTCGGGGATTTTCTTCCTCGTTCCAACTCCCAAGGGAGATGGTGAGGGAATGAATAAGAGCTAACCTAGCAACCCAAGCTAGGTTAGCAATGGAGGCTAACTCCTCTTGGTTCAAAGAACCAAGGAAAAACTCTAAGGAAAACCTTGAGAGAATAGAGAAATAGTAGTGTATTGATTTGGGCAAAAGTTGTCTACAATCACTAATACCATGCATTTATAGAAGTCCTAGGTGGATTAGGGCCCTTGGATCAAAAAGGATGGAGGGCCAAGATCAAGGCAAACAAGCACACATCCTAGTGAGGAGATGAATGCTATGCCTAAATGGATCAATGGAGGGAATCTTGCCACATCATCAATCCATGTTGCCACTAACTTTTGTACTTGCAAAATTATACCTTTTTTTTGTGGGCTCTTCTTTGGGCCAAGGCTTCCATTGGGCTCCATTTGTTGTAGGGCCTTTTCCTTTGAATATTTTGTTGAATATCTTCAACCCATAATCCACCAACATACATCTAACCCTAACCACACAATCTAATGCATGATGTGCAATTATAAATTATCCTTACAAAAAGGCTAATGTATGCCAAATAAGTTTGAAATAAAAATTACAAATTAATGGGCCGGAAAGACAAATTCCCATGGGCCAAATGGTGACTCCTCCAAGTGCTCCTTATGCATTCCTCCCATAAATTATACCTACAAAAGAAAAACACGTAATAAGTAGGAAGATTATATAAAGCTTGGGACTTTACTAATTTTTCTTTTAATTGCAACCCGAGGCACGTCATCCTCTCCGGGTGATTTGAGGATTTGACCTCAAATCCGTTGGTTGACTTCTTCCTAAAAAAGGTCTACTATGATTTCTTGTTTACTCTTTGAAGGTTCAAATTTGAGTGTCATAAGGGGATGGTCTTTCGTTTCAGTGAGCTTCACCAAGAGATGTGTAAAATGGAAAAGGTTAAGGATGGTCTTACGAATGTTTTCTTTGGTGGGGGTGAAAAAAATTGAATTCAACGGCTACTTTGAAGGGCGATCGCTCGGTAATGGAAGAGAATTTTCCAAAGTAGGTGAATTTGACAATTAGTAAGGTAGAAATGCTAAAATCCTTCAACCAAAGAAATAGTCCAATAAATCTTAAGACCACAAAAGAAAATTTTCTACCAATTGATCTTTAACTCTAGTTCTATGGTAGAATTTATGATAGCAAAACGGTGGGGAATGAGGTTTTGGTAAACCACCAAATTGAAGGAAAGAGCGTTTGTTGGTAACAAAGAGAAATAATTTTCTACTCGTGCGTGTAGCTCTAAGAAATGATGTAGGAAAGCAATAGTTAGGCTCAATGTCATAAACTAACATCTTCCTAATCAAGGGGAATGGTAGGAAAGTTTCCTCAAATTTTGGAAAGGGAAGAAAAGGAGTAATAATCATATTTCCGATACCAAAAATAATTTCTTCACTTAATTCTCCCTTTTCTTGAAAACACAAGATGTCATCCGATTGTATCTCTTCAATATAGAAAGGATTGGAACACCACTTGTTGGGATACGACATCTCTTCACCGTACAAGGGATTATCATGCCAACTGATATGAGGGGGTTCTTGTTCCCTTGACGATACCAATCCAAACTTAGATATTAAAAGATTTTCTTTAATTTGTCCTTCCTTACGAATAGCTTCATCACGTGCCACTTTCTCTGGAGTCATTGGAAGCAATTTAATTTTCCGTCCTCTAAAATTAAAGACGTATCGATTGAGAAATCCATCATAATGTACCCTACGGTCGTAGTGCCATGGTCGTCCTAGTAAAATGTGGCTGGCACTCATTGGAACAACGTCACAAATAACCGAGTCTTGGTATTTTCCTATAGTAAAATCTACGGTTACTCGCTTGGTTATCTCGTGCTCATTTTTGTCGTCCAACCATTGAAGCTTATAGGGTGTAGGATGATTAGTGGCTACTAGCCCTAATTTATCGACTATGTCTTGAGAGGCCGCATTTATGCAACTTCCTCCGTCAATAATTATTGAACAAACTTTGTCCTTGACCGCACATCTACTATGAAAAAGATTTTCCCGTTGGCAGTTTTTGTCCACATTCTTTGTCGTTAATGCACGCCTTATGACCATTAATAAGGGTCCGTCTTGTGGCTTGCATTCATCAGCTTCATCATTGCTTTCATTAATTTCTACTTCGTCCTTGTCAATTTTGTTGTATTGGTCTTCATCCTCTTCACTTTCCCATTCTCCGGTTGATTCTTTGATGACCATCACACGGTGGTTAGTGCACTCATTAGCATAGTGACCCTTTCCTAAGCACTTGAAACATTGCACATCACGTGCTCTAGGTCCTTTTAATGATGGCTCTTGGGTTTTATTAGGTGGGAAATTGTGAGGGGTGTTGGATGTTTGCGGGGTCCAATTTCGATTGTAAGGCCTTTTATCTTCTCGTCTTGGAGTAAGCTGGTCGGAATTAAGATTTCTAGGTGGGAATTCAGGAAGGTCGGTCCTACGCTTCCTCTTCAGTTGCCTCTCCACCGTGAGGGCTAATTGAATGACCAACTCCATGGTCTCCAATTGTTGCAATTCTACGGCATCTCCGATGTCGCGGTTCAAGCCTCTTATGAATCTAGCGATGAGTTGTTCTTGGGGTTCATCAATTGCGCATCGCATATTAAGGGTTTCGAATTTGGTAAGATACTCGTCTACCGAGAGGCCATTTTGCTTTAGAGTGTGAAGTTGATGAAAGAGTTCGTGTTTGTAGTGACGAGGGACGAACCTATGGTGCATTAAATCTTTCATGGAAGTCCATGTAGTAACGGGGCTTCCTAAGGTTCTCACTCGTTGGGTTTTGAGATTTGACCACCACAAAGCGGCGTGGCTCGTGAGTTCAAGGGAGGCGAGTTGAATTTTAACTCTATCGGAGTAATCGTGACAATCGAATACTCGCTCAACTCTATCAATCCAATCCAAATAAGTGTGCCCGTCACACGTTCCATCGAAAGGGGGAATTGTAATCTTAATATTGCGGAGGTCGTCGTTGTCCCTACAACGATATGGGCGATACTCTTCATCATCAACCCAATCCTCATCCTCCGAGGAATATCGTTGTCTCCTTCTATGGGGTTCAGCCCATTCGTCCTCTATGGGAGGTTGAGGGGTATGATTACGACGTCTAGGACGCTCGGGAATGATCCTAGAGGAGGTCTCTTGAGAAGGGACTTGTTCATGGAATTCATTTCGGGGAGGATTGTTTAAAAGTGATTGGACTTGTTGGGCAAGGTTGTGAATCATGCTCGTTAAGGCCTCAATTTGTCCTTGTACGTTCCCTTGGGTGCTAGTTTCACCTTCACGTCGTGTGTGCTCGGGTGGGGGAGTATCCCTAACCCGAGTTAGTTCTTGATGTGGTGGGTCTCGATTGAATCCACTTCGATTAGTCATAGTTAAGTGTTTTAATTTAAATTCCAATTCTTGTCTAAGTTAATTTTCCTAAATTAGTGTGATTTTTATCTTCTTAATGTCTTAGGCAATTTTTTGGCACTAAGGGATAATCTTAGCTAAGACAAAAGGAAAATGGGGATCATGCTAAAATAGTTCAACAACTTAGCAATTTTTAATAAACACTTAGCATTTTAACTAAAGGAATGAATATTTTCATGTATTAATAATCACCACAATTTCAATAAAATTCACCCAAGTTACCAACTTTTAATTAAGATCACTTAGAGCAATAATAATAACAACTAATTAAACCCAAAAACAGCAAGTAAATAAATTTAGAACATCAAATAATTCAAGATAACATGCTGAATTTTCCAATCAAATATAGCAGAATTTTCAAGTAATGTCTAGCTCAAATTTGCTAATTTAAATCATGCTTTTGCTAAATTCTTATAAACCAATTTCGTGCAATTAATTAACAGCATATAATAGGTAAGTTTATAAGTTTAAACAAGAGCAACATTCAGAGAAATAATAAGCAAATTCCGAGCTCAATAAAAGGATGCAAAAATCGATGAGTTAAATCAACAATAATTCACTTTCCGATAATGATAAATATATATCGAGTTTAAGCACCAAAATTTCCAGAAAATTAATATATCTATTGGACAAGATTTAGATGCTAAAACATGAGGTAAATGATAATATAAAAAGCAAATGAAGCCAAGCAAAGCTATACTAAAATCGTGGAGAAAATTCACAAAATGTAACCGATTTTAGATTTTATATTAAGTCGATTTCATGCTTCATTTTTCTCCAATATTTCCAGACAACTTTTAGCTTAGATCTAGGTGCAAATGTTGATTCAAAATCAAAGCAAAATATATGGAAAATCCGAGGCTAAGATGAAGAATAAAACCAAGGAATAACAATTTCAACAAACCAATTTTTAAGCATTTAAATTCAAGCCGATTTTCATGTAAAATTTCAGATTCAATCTCTAGCTATTTGATAACATTTAGATAGATTAAACATGGTTCAAACATAGCAAAATAAAATGGAGATATCAAGTAGAAGAACAATGCAAAATAATGGAAAAAGCAAGAAGAAAATGAGGGGAAATGGATGCCTACCTTTGGCCGATTTTTGCACATTGCATACCATAGTTTTCCATAATATATTAAGCATCAAAATGACAATAATAATGGCAGCAAATATAAAAGTTAGATTAACACAAAGTTAGCACAATAATATAAAGAAAATAATGCGGAAAAATAAAGGAGCCGCTATCCCGGTTTCGTGCTATATTTTGGCCGAAGCCAAATGCAACTAAAACACATTGGGAAGCCTTGTGGCTTTGATACCACTTGACACGGGGTCCCTTAGGGAAGGGGCCCGTGTATAAACCCACAAAATATTCAAGAGTGTGCTCGGGTGTGTGGTTGTGAAAATGGATGAAATAATAAAGCAAAAGTTAAAATAAAGTGCAAGAAACTAAAATGGAATTAGCTAATATGATAGCCGAAATTTAAATATGCTAAATGATGGAGAAGAATAAGAATAAAAATAAAAGAAAGGGGATGAAGGGTTAGAAGATGAATATAGAGAATAAAATGCAAGAAATAAAGGTGTAGTGTGTGAGATAGTGAATGCCAAAATGTAGAGATGATTGTGTGTGAAATGAAGACAAAAAAATAAAGGAAATACCCTTGGCGGATCCGTAGAGCGATCTTACGGGTTAAGCTCTCGGATAAACGTTTTCCGGGAGGAAAACGACAACCGTAGGTCGGGGATTTTCTTCCTCGTTCCAACTCCCAAGGGAGATGGTGAGGGAATGAATAAGAGCTAACCTAGCAACCCAAGCTAGGTTAGCAATGGAGGCTAACTCCTCTTGGTTCAAAGAACCAAGGAAAAACTCTAAGGAAAACCTTGAGAGAATAGAGAAATAGTAGTGTATTGATTTGGGCAAAAGTTGTCTACAATCACTAATACCATGCATTTATAGAAGTCCTAGGTGGATTAGGGCCCTTGGATCAAAAAGGATGGAGGGCCAAGATCAAGGCAAACAAGCACACATCCTAGTGAGGAGATGAATGCTATGCCTAAATGGATCAATGGAGGGAATCTTGCCACATCATCAATCCATGTTGCCACTAACTTTTGTACTTGCAAAATTATACCTTTTTTTTTTGTGGGCTCTTCTTTGGGCCAAGGCTTCCATTGGGCTCCATTTGTTGTAGGGCCTTTTCCTTTGAATATTTTGTTGAATATCTTCAACCCATAATCCACCAACATACATCTAACCCTAACCACACAATCTAATGCATGATGTGCAATTATAAATTATCCTTACAAAAAGGCTAATGTATGCCAAATAAGTTTGAAATAAAAATTACAAATTAATGGGCCGGAAAGACAAATTCCCATGGGCCAAATGGTGACTCCTCCAAGTGCTCCTTATGCATTCCTCCCATAAATTATACCTACAAAAGAAAAACACGTAATAAGTAGGAAGATTATATAAAGCTTGGGACTTTACTAATTTTTCTTTTAATTGCAACTCGAGGCACGTCACATGTTCTTCTTCTCTTTCCTCCTACGTGAAACCCTCATTTTTCATCTGCTTCTTTCCACTGCTCTCTGTTTTCTCTCCTCCAGGCGACTGCAACCTTTCCAAAAGACTTCCTTTCCTCCATTTTCTCCAATTAAGGTAAACATCTGCTAAAGCTAACGAGTTTGGACAAGTTAAAATGTGAATTTTGTGGAAGTTTAAGGTTACGATATTTTGAGAAAACTCACTGTTTTTAGAGGAAAACACGTTAGTTTGTTTTCTAAAGGTTTGAATGGAGTTTACTGCATATTCTACTAAGTTATTTGTTAGCATTTGCAGCTCTGTTTATTTTCACTACGTGCATGTTTTAGGTCCGTGCATAACCGAGACGTTCAAGACTTTCAACTCTACAGCAAACAAGTAAGTTCATACCCGTAGATTGGCCCTTAAGGCCCTACATCACGGAGACTCTAGGATTTTACATCTGTCGAGTTGTTTCGGGTAGATAAGTTAGAGTTTCGTTCTGAGTTTCCTATATTGTTTTTCCTTTTCTGTCGTTTATTTCTGCTGTCTGCTATTCTAAGATGAAGCACTGTAAATGTCCGTGCATATACGTTTTTCCCGAAAGTTCATGCAAAATGTTTTCTGTACACGGTTTGAAGTTAAGAAAGATAAAATCTGAATGTAATGTATTGATAAAATCTGAATGTAATGTATTGGTTAAGTGCGGGACGGGGACTGGCCTACTGTTTCTGTTCTATTCTGTTTCTGTTCTGTAAATCTGTTATGTGCCTGTCGTGCACTTGCCAGTTCCCCTATAAGCCCAACTTATACCCCTCTGCCAGTGAAACGTAATGTACTGTACTGTCATCGTATTCTGAAAGTTCATGCATAGCATACGCATCACTTCATTTTTATATGTTCTTACTGAGTTTTAGACTCATAGGTGAACTCCCTAATGTAGGTACTGAACCCGTGGATGAGGACTTTGTGCCTCACGATGATGATTTGATGTAGTTGGCGGCGCGAGCCTCGGGGTTGGTTGTGGTGGCTATACATATTCTTGACTAGAGAGAGTGAGGTTTTAAAGTTTTATGTTATGTTTTAAAAACTTCTGTTATGATGAATTCTGGAAATGCATGCCAAGTTCTGTACTGTTTCTGAGATTGTAAAACGATGTATGGCATCTGTATTGATGTTTAAAACCTCTGTATTTGACAGTTGAGTTTATGTTCTGAAGTATTCTGGAATTGTTTGGAATATTTTCTCTTTTAAAATGTGCATGGATTATCTCTGGTTTTAGAGCCATCCATGCAATCTGTTTCCTTAAATTTCTGTCGTGTTTTCGTGATATGTCTAAAATCATATTTTAAATCGTTTTCTGAAGTTTGAAGCTTTCATACTTTCTGTTTTAAGTAATCTTGTTAAAAGTTGTCAACTTTGTCTTTAAACTCTACATCCACCGCTGCCACTGTTTACTTTTGTCTTATTCACATCTGCCGTTGTTTACTGTTCTCTCTTGCAGTTCACATCCACTGGTGAACTTATTTCTGTCTGTAGTTCACATCCACCGGTGAACTCATTTCTGCCTATATCCACCGCTGCTCTTTTAAATCACATCCACCGCTGCCCTTTTAAATCACATCCACCGCTGCCTTTTTTAAATCACATCCACCACTGCCCTTAAAATTACATCTTCCGTCTGACGTCAGCTACATCTTCCGTCTGACGTCAGCTACATCTTCCGCCTGACGTCATCTACCCCCATCTTCCGCCCAGTTCACCTCTCCTGGTGAACAGTAATCTTCTGCCTGTAGTTCACATCTGCCAGTGGACAGTCCACTTATGTTTGTAATTTACGTCTTCTGCCTAGTTTTATTTACTTCTTTTGTTCTACATCACCCGACCCTGTCATTCACTGTAGCATTTCTTCCGGCATAACTTCCAGTTTTGTCTTCCATTTATTTATTAGGTTTTCCACTGCATAGTTTCCCTGTTTTTCCTTCTGTCATTCTTTCTGTAGTCTGATTTTAACCATTTCTCCGTTTCGCTTTTAATTCCAGAGAACGTTCTCATTCTCTGTAAAGTTTTAAGGGTTTGTTTTAAAAAATTCAGTCTGCTTGTTTGTTTATTAAAAAAAAAATGTCTCATTTTCTGTTAAATGTCCAGAGTGATGGCTCCTCGGACCCCGATCGGGCCGGGGGCTGTCACACAAACAAACAAACAACAACTGCATTATATTTTGCTTTTATTGGTCTTGAATTGAACTTTATAGATGCACATCAATTTGAATCTTCATTCAAATCTTCAAATAGTGTATAAACTCCTAAAGAATCATTCCAAAATGTTGTTTCGCAATAAATTTTCTTGTTAGCTCGTTGCGAAACTCCTTTGAATTTTGTTGAAGTGTAAACATCTTGGTATTGCTTCTCTATTTCATAATGAGTTACACAACGAACTCTAACATTGAATGATTCATAATTCATTTGAATTTTTTTTTTCCACTTTGCTTTCGTAAAGTATTATTATATTGTTTACAAATTGCTTAAATGCTGTATTTGAATTGACATAAGCATAAAAAAAACATTCATACTCGCACTTCGTTGAGTAGTAAGACATTCCAGCCCAAAATGTAACATTCACAAAGGCTGGAATCCAACATTTTCGCTCATTATACAACTCCACTAACCAGTAATTATTTTGAAGGTTATAATTCTCAACAAATAGCTTCCACTTATTTTCAAACTCGTCAATTGTCAAACAATCATAAACAACATTTTGTAACGTAAACTTCATTGAATCATATTATTGATAACTCAATTTTTCTGGCAGTTTTTTCATAATATGCCGTAAAAACCATCTATGTCTTGCCTTAAGAAAAACTTTTTCAATTGCATTTTTCATTGCTTTGTCTAGACCTGTAATTTTGGCATTGGAATGATGATTTTGAATACATGAAAGCCATGATTGGAATAACCAGGTAAATAGAGTTGTGTCATCTGATATCAAAGCACATCCAAGTAAGACTGATTGACTATGGTGATTGACTCCGGCCAAAGAAGCAAATGACATGTCATACTTGTTACTCAAATAAGTTGTATCAAAAGCCGACTACACTAAATTCTTGATAAACAATCAAACTTCTTGCATCTGCCCAAAATAGATGCTTTAATCTCCCATTATTGTCTAAATCCATAATGTAAAAAAAATCTGAACTATTAGCTTGCATTTTCAAAAAGCAAGTTTAAATTGCAGCAACATTCCCATCACCAAAGTGTAACTGTCTTATTTTACTCAGAAAATTATAACAATCTTTCTCTATAAATGGAACATGGTCTTGTCCACCAGCCTCAATTACCATGGAATTAAAGTTCTTGTTTGGCCTTATTCCTGCTCGGTCATTTATTTCCAAATTTCTCTTAACATGTGACTTCATCATTCTGTTATGCTTATAATAACGTGATTTGTGGGGACTGAAGACATTATTATGATCAAGCATAACAATAGTAACACGACACTTTCCATTGGAACAAAGCACCTTAAAGCTTTGCTTTACAATTCGTTCGTGAAATTGGATGCATTCTGAAAGGATTTTTTGATTTAGATAATAGTTGGTCTGAACGAGCACAAGCATAAGTTATCCATCTAACTTGCACATCATTTTCTTTGGCCGATCTTCCCGTCAATATAGGAAATCCAATTAAATTGCCATAATATAAAAATTCATTATTTCGAGTATCAAATATCATACCAGCGTGTGGCTCTTCTTTGTCATCTCTAACAATTATTTCACTATTCAAATTGTCTACTTCAATCTCATTTTTTTCATACTTCACCTGAGCTCGATATTTTTACATGCCAATTTTTTTTTTTCACAATTTGAAAACATAAATTCTGATTACAATAACAAAAGAAGCAAATACCACCTAAAAAGATTTGATATTGTGATTATCATAAGGAATAAATCAAATGTTTCCTAAAAAAGACTCGTTTGTTAACATACATCGGTTGAGCAATTTGGTGTTTTTTTAAAAGAACGTTTATGAAAATCCGTTAATCAACTATGTCTTAATTAAGATTCCTTTCATCCAAGAAATAAATATTGCCCACATCAACAGTATAAGAAATCTTTAACCAAACAATAAAAAAAACTCACTTATAATGGCTAATGAGAGAAAGCAGAGAGTACAGGGCAACGAACAACAAAATGAGAAGAGGAAAGAATGAGGCAAAAAAAATGGAGAAGAAAGAACAAGGGAACAACAATGAGCAGGGCAACGCGCAACAAGGAGCGAGAGTAGCAAGGAAGAGCAAAAGCAGCGAGGAGCGGCGGTGCAAAGGCAGGGAGAAGAAAACGAGAAGGGAGAGCAGAGGCGGTGCAGCAAGGAGTGATAGCAGCGAGTGGGAAACGAGAAAAGGAGAAGAAAGAGGGAATAGGGTAACCACGAACGATGAGCAAGGGAAAAAAAATAAAGAAAAATTAAGGGTGCGGATTGGAAGAAAACATAAAAAAAGTAAATAAAAAATGGTATAACACAATTAAGATCATAATGAAATAATTAGGTGTAAATGATTAAGTTTACTGCCTTAACAAATTTTTTAAGAGAGTAACCCTAATATTTCTCATAAATTAAACCTTCAATTTTAATGGTCCATTCAACTTAAACATTATTTTTATAAACAAAATGAATCTTGAACTAATAGATCCGTTCAATTCAAATCTTGAACTTTATTTTTTAACAAAATGATCATTTGAATATTTTTAATATATAATGGATAAAAAAATATTAATTATTGATAAACATATATTTGATGAATAGATCGAAATGCGTAATTGCTATATTCTATTAATCGTTATATTCATTTTTTATCTTCTATATTATAATAGAATGAAAAATTATATTCTTTTCTATATTAATTTTTTTTCTCTATTCATTCATGTTACTTATGAAGAGCATTATTCGTTCAGATTGAACTAGGTAAACCTAGTAGACCGATATTATAGTATTTTTATGTTTTTAATTTTCATTTTAAAATTAAGAAAACCAAACCAACAAAAACAGACCCAAACTTGGCTTAAATCAATTAAAATCAACCCAAAACACACTCAAACTCAATGCAAATTGAAAAAATTTAAAATCGAAATCTAACCAAACTAGGCAAAGTTGAAAAAATCAATCCAATTTAGGTTCGATTTCTAAAAGAAAATCTAATTTGTTCACAGTGCAAAGTTTGATATTAATTTTAAAAAAAATCCTTAAATTATACAGATTCCCAAGTTTTAGGTTTATTTTGTTAAAAACAAAAGTTATGGGTTTAAGCTATGTAACTTATCTATTTAATTATTATCACTTTGGTAATATAATTAGTAATTATTAGAAATAATATACAATATAATAATGAATTATTATTTAAATGTAATAAAAAAATTAATTTTTAGCACTAATCTAATAATTAAATTATTAATTAGACAATATTTAATAATACAATTACTATTTAGGCAATCTAATCAATGAAATCCATGATCTAACTAAAGCATTATGCAATATAAGACCGGACCTTATCGGGCCTACTCGAAACTTGATTTTGCCTATTTTTTTTTTATTTTTCCTAGTTTTTAACGTGGATATTTACCGTTGTTTCTTAAACGATTTCACTGATTTAGAGCTGATCATGAAGCTGCAGCTCCCGTGAGGAAGCGTAGCAACCGTCATCGAGGTAGGGTTTTTATGCTTTCTACATTTGCATAGCATGATTTTTTTCTTCAGAAAACCGTATTTTGGTGGGTTGCCACTTATAAAATTTAAGACGGAGCATGGTCGCTAGCATGTCAGTTTTTATACGTATATGTATGTAGGTTTTCACTCACGTTTATTTCAACATATATTGTGGTGATTTTGTTGTGGATATTGAGAGGATAAATCCTATTGATGCTTTAGGTTGTTTGGTGTCAAAGCATTACGAGACTATCTGTGTACCCTTTCTATTGTGTTAAGGCAGTTTGTTTGCGCATATATACAGGGTGATAGGGTGGTGATGACGCGTCCATTGGGGGCCCAACAACCCCGAAATCTTATAAGGGTGGATTCTTGTGCGGGTTTGTGTCGTTGTTGACTATGGGCCATTGACTGCTCGAGTGATGGGCTGGATCTCCGGATCGCCATCACGTTTACCTTCTGGCTCATGAGGCATTGTTAGTTTTCGAATCACTGTCTTTCTTTGAGGTGTGTCAGAGTGGTCCTTATGTGAAACTTCTTTTTCACTGAGATGTTTTCTACGGAAAACTGTAAGGGTATTTTGATGTATAGGCAACTATGTATGTGATAAGTTTTGTATATACCTCACAGAGAGTTTGTGGAGCTGGGTTTTAAAGAAAAGATGTTTTCATTTAATCTTTTATTTAATCCATGCATAATTTTGAAAGGTAAATTACGTTTTTGAAAGAAAGTTAAAAACTTGGTTTTAACCGGAATGTATTAGGTATAACTTCCTTACTGAGTTAGTCAATCACCTCAAAGATCACCCTACCCACCAAACTCCAAGTAAGGAGAAGACTGACTAGAAGGAGAACGTTGTTATTTCTTTTCCTTTGTATCTTTGTAAACTCTACTTAGATTTGGGTATGTAACCTAACCGTTGGATTTGAGCTTTATTTTGTTTCAATGCACAATTGGATATTGGTTAAGTTTTAATGTCATTATACTATCTGCTTGAGATTTTCTTCGTGGGCTTGACCCGTTTTATCTTAAGGGTTTCCACTGCCAGACTCTTGCCTTGGGCTGGGTAACCGAATTTTTTTTCGGGAGATCAGGTCGCCTGATCTAGCGTTTTTGCCCCGGCCCCTCTTAGGGTCGTGACATACCTCATTAAATAAGCACCAATTACTGAGGTACTTTCCTTGTCTTGGAGTGAACAATAATGCAAGTTACCTCAGAGAAAACATCACCAATAATCGTAATTTCACAGCTAGGTAATTAATGTTTTACACCATTCAGCAAACATGAAGCTTAACCAACTAGTTCATAACCTTGTTGTCATAATTGTCCAACCAAGGAGCATAGTCAATACCAACATCAAAAGGATCTTTAACACAAACAATTCTATGAAGGATATTATTCAATTTAGTAGTTAGCACATACCTCTTTGACAAGGCTTGGGTGACTTAGATGTCCTCCTTATCATTGAGACTCTTTAAATTGTAAAGAATTGAAAGCATCGATAACTCCTAGCCCAGGTTTTCTAATATAACCATGGAAGCCGTGTGGACACAATTCCCTCCATCAATTATCAAAGGGTCTACTTTGTCCATTTTCAAACATTGGCTATGAAAAACTTGTTCCCTTTGAAATTCCTCTTCTCGAGTTAGGAGATCTAGAGGTTTTTCAATCACCAAGAGGTGAGGTTCTTCTTGAGCATAAAATAAATCTTAATTTTTCTCTTCTCCACCAAAGATTACCGCAATTAAATTAACGCCACTCTCTATGTGATCATCTTGGGAGATTTATTTTTATAGACAATCTTCTCCATCCTCTTGATTCTCCATCTTGAGTAGCTACCCTTCATGAACATAGATAACTTCTTCTTGTATAGCAATCATATTCCCATCTCTTGTTTGATTGATCATCCCACCTTCAAGCCGAGGTCTTCCCAAAATTAGCGTTAGAGCAACCGAGGCTAATCAACTCTTCAAAATTGTTTTCTTCCTTAACATTATAAAGACTTGATCTTTTGGTTGACTTACTCTTCTTACAATAAGTAAATGGAGTCAAAGACATAATAAACTTGAAATATTTTAGAGCATATCTTCTTCTCATGAATCTTTTTATTATGTCCCATGAGTTCATGGCTTCTTCACCATCTCTTATTCTCTCAATATTAAGGCTTTTCTACCACAAAGATGCTTGTTCCGTGAGTCTCAATGAGACATGTTTCACTTTGATTTTTTTTGAATAATGGCAACTTTCAAAAAATTTGTCAACCTGTTATTCCAATTATGTATAATCATCTTTTAGAATTAGCTCTTCTAAAAGATGGAATATAAATTTTTAATCCTTATTCTCTCACATGGTTTCTTCTTCTAACAATACCATGTTGCCTTTCTCTAAGGGCACTTGGAGCCCTAACATTATGATTTAAATGCCCTTGGACTTGTTCAGTAAACTTGAAAATGGCCACCTTAAGTACATCAATCTTTCCTTGAGCACTAGACTCATCTTCTCTCAAAAGATGTTGGATCGGTTGTGTAACATTGTTGTCACTATCTTGAGAAGCCATTGCACCATTCCTTGTCATCACATTGAGGTTGAAAAAACCTAGGAAATAATGGTAGAGGAGTTGAAATTTCTCTGATACCAATAATAGAAAATGAGAATATTTCCTTTGAGGTAATTCTCCCTCCAAATAAGGAAAGAAAAATAGCTTCAGGTTGAAATGGAAAATGCTGTAGAAGAAGCTATTCAACGAGTTGTGTGCTGAAAATTGGGTAGCTCAACACTTCGTAAATGAGGACTAATAATCTCTCAAAAATTTAGATTACAATTTAGAGAGATAAAAAAATATGAACCGACGAACACAAACTAGTCAGAAAAAATGCAAAATACACTTTTCCACTTCAAAAGCCAAAGTTGATGAGTAGCTCTCCAATTTGAAATTTTGTGAGATTTCTTAACTTCTCTGTATCTTTTCATTCCAAAGACATGAAAAGGAAGTTTAAATAAAAAAATATTTTATCCCAACTCTCACAAACGAAGAAAACAAGTACAACACACACAATCAGCCACAAAAATCGAGAGAAATGTGAGGGGATTTGCAAAAGTGAAAATAATGTTTATTTTCTAAAATTCAAACATGTTTAAACTAGCCCTCTATAATGGTATAGATAACATACATTGAGGATTACAACTCTTAATAAAAATACCAAAAAAGGACCTAAGAAATGTGAGGGGATTTGTAAAAGTGAAAATAATGTTTATTTTCTAAATTTCAAACATGTTTAAACTAGCCCTCTATAATGGTATAGATACCATACATTGAGGATTACAACCCTTAATAAAAATACCAAAAAAGAACCTAAGAAATGTTCTGTAAATGCAAAGATATTACATATAAGTTGGCATTGATTTTTTGGAAATATATATATATATATATATATATATTTATGGAAATAATATGTTTTTCCAAATTGATAATTATTTCTTGGTGATCAAGAAATATTGCATTCTGATTATTGGATGGCGTCATATTAACAATCATGAAGATTCTGTGAAAGAGAAAAATAAGGAAACAAGATTAATAGGAAAATTATCAAAAAAGCTAAAGGCACTTGCTTTTTGGAAAAGTTTGTTTTGATAAGCCGATTTGATGGAGATTTGGTGAAATCTGTTGGGCTTCGAGTTCCCATGAATAATGGAATGCTTACCTAAATTTTCAGAGCCATATCAAGAAAGTTAACGATACTTTCCTAAAGTGTCACACGGTGTGTCACACAACCGAATTAGTTAATATTTGTTTTCCTTAATTCATACGACGTTCTAATATGATATTTAAAGCTTTCGTTTCTGTGAAAGTGGTTGACGACGGAGTTTTAATTTTTGCGTGAAAAGGTTTATTCGTTCTTTGTGCCGGGCTTTTCTTTCACTCCTAACGTTTCTGCGTTTGGGTCTGTGATTGTTTTACACACTCTTCTTATGCTGTGGATTGCATCGATTTATTGAGTGTGTTGTGTATTGCGTCCGAAGACAACACTCTAGTGTTCCAGGAGGTGTTCCAAGAGGCAATATTTCTTTGTTCTTCATTGAAGCTCAGTCTCGGGAGGAGGCTGCATCCGAACTCGGGAGGAGTTCTGTTTTTAGACAAGGGGAGCTTGTCACTTTGATCGTGGGCAAGGGGATCTTGCCATAACACGGGTTCCAAGAGGAATCAACGACAAAGGGATCTTGTTGTTATCTAGATCTCGGGAGGTCAATCTTAAGTCGAGGGGATCTCGCAAAAACAGTTTCCTTGGGGAAGTTAGCTAGAGGCGGCGACATAGATAAGAGGGAGTCTTTATTTGTATAAGTCCGATTGTCTTGTAACTTTGTGAACTCAAAGAAATGTTTTTATATCTGGGTGTGGCCCTGCAGACGTAGGCTGGTTGCCGAACTGCGTTAACAACCTCCTGTCTCATTTATTTCTGCATATTTATATTGTTCGTCATTGCATTCATTATCGGTGTCACACGTAACACCCTGTGTGACACAGCATAACTAATCGTAATCTTTCAATTGGTATCAGAGCTGGTCGCTTCTATTTCTTAAGCGGGATCAGCGGGACAAGATTATAGTTCGTGTGCGATGTACTATATGAAAGAAGGAGGTTCTACAATGCGTCCGCCATTGTTGGATGGAAGTAATTATGCTTATTGGAAAGCAAGGATGAGGGCATTCATTAAAGCTATTGACGAGAAGGCCTCGAGATCTATTTTAACAGGTTGGAATCACCCTATGAACACCGATGTAGAAGGTATTATATCTCCAAAACCCGAAGAAAATTGGAACGTAAATGAAGATGCCTTGGCACTTAGCAATTCAAAGGCTCTAAATGCTATTTTTAATGGTGTGGATCCAATTCAGTTGAGACTCATCTCCACATGCGAATATGCAAAAAAGGGCATGAGAAATTCTTCAAACCACCTATGAAGGAACATCTACGGTAAAGTTGTCCAAAATGCAAATGTTAACCACTCGTTTTGAGAATCTAAGGATGTAGGAAGATGAGACTATTGGCGAGTTCAATGCCAAATTATGTGACATAGCTAATGAAGCGTTTGCTCTCGGTGAGATGTTTTCCGAAGAAAAAATTGTAAGAAAAACCTTTATGGTCTTTGTCACATCGGTTTGCCTATAAAGTCACTGTCATAGAAGAAGCCAAAGATGTCTCTAAAATGAAGCTAGAAGAGTTGATGGGATCTCTTAGAACTTTCGAGAGGAATCTGGGAGGAGACACCGAATTAAAGAAGGCAAAGAGAGTTGCTTTTAAAACAGAGGTACAGAATTACAACGAGCATGATGAAGATGACTTGGAGGAGTCTCTAGCCCTGCTATCAAAGAATTTCAGCAAAGTTATGAAGAGATTTGGAAGAAATACTCGCGGTGTCAGACAGGGTGTCACAAACTTTAAAAATGGTTCTTCAAGCAACAAGAAACACAGAGAAGAAACTTATGTATCTGATCAACCATTTAAGAACAAAGACATTCAGTGCAGAGAGTGTGAAGGTTTCAGGCATATAGAAGCAGAATGTGCTAATACCTTAAAGAAAAAGAAGAATTCTCTGAATGCAACCTGGAGTGAGGATGAGTCAGAGAAGGAAGACGAATTTCAGAGTAATCATGTGGCGCTTGTTGGAAAGGAAGAACGAGAAGAAAACGGTGGTGTTATACCCGGTGTCACAGATAGTTTTTCCAATAGTAGTGATGAAGACGAAGAACCAGTCTCTGAAGAAAATCTTATTGGAGAATACAAATTTCTGCATGAGAAATGAACCGAGCTTGTTAAAGTAAATCAGTTTCTACACATACAGATTAGAAATTTGAAAGATGAGAAAAATGATCTTCAAAATGTTATTGATGATTTGGAGATCAAGCTGGAAACAAGTCAGGATGAAGTTAAAGATCTAACCAATGAGATAAGTCTCATGAAGAAGAATGTCAAAATGCTAAATTCGAGTTCTTCTAAACTAGATGATATTCTCAACGTTAGCAAATCAGGTGGAAATCGATCTAAGGTGAAAGCTCTGTTGCACAGACTGTTGCAGTAAAAGAAAATTGCTCTGTGATGAAATTCATAAGGGCAAGTTCGGTGTCACAGCCGGTGTCAGCCAAGGGATTTGATTACAATGGAAAGCAAGTTGCAAACAGAATTCCAAGAACTGACAGAAAATCAAATTTCTATAACTTCTATCATGTTGCAAGCAGAAAAGGTAATATATATGGTTCTGTGTGTCATTATTGCCAACGTCGTGGTCATATTCGCCCTAAATGCTTTACTTATCTTACTGACTTAAGATTGGATACTGTTAGAAATGCTTCTTCTTACAGATTCCCTTATCAGAAATGGGTGATGAAATCAAGTTTGAGGTGTAATGTTACACATCTTTTACTAATGGCAATCGGAACTAATGCATGATATTTTGATAGCGGATGTTCTAGACATATGACAGGTGAAGAGAGGTATTTGACAGATATTATACTCGAATCCGTGGGAAAAGTAACTTTCGGCAACGGTGTCTCAACGGATGTCATTGGAAGGGGAACATTAAATGTTCCTGGTTTACCAAAGTTGAGTAATGTGTTATTGGTAAATGGTCTAAAATCTAATCTAATCAGTATTAGCCAGCTTTGTGATCAAGAATTGAATGTGCAATTCACAAGAGAAAAATGTTTGGTGACCGATCAAAACAACAAGTGTGTTATCGAAGGAGCTAGGTCATCCGACAATTGCTATCTTATTTCTTCCTCGTCTACTTGCCTTCGGTCGAGTATGGAAGATACTATTCTATGGCATAGAAAGTTGGGATATGTTAATTTCAGAATGCTTGAAAAGCTTATTTCAAAAGGTGCTGTCTGGGGAATTCCTGTATTAAAATTTGATGAAGACAAATTATGTGGACCATGTCAAATCGGAAAGCAAACCAAAGTGTCACACCCTATGTCAAAGTCATCCTCAACTACTCGGGTACTTGAATTACTTCACAAGGATCTAATAAGGCCAATGTAGGTTGAAAATATTAGAGGAAAACGGTATATCTTCGTTACTGTTGATGATTTCTCACGCTACACATGGGTGGAATTTCTTAGAAAAAAGTCTGACACTTTTAGAGCCTTCAAGTCAATGTGTACTCGTCTCCAATGTGAAAAAGATTCTGTTATCTTGAAGATTATTCGCATCCGCAGTGACCATGGAAGAGAGTTTGAAAATTCTGATTTCTCAGATTTTTGTAAACATCTAGGGATTGCTCATGAATTCTAGGCACCTAAAACTCCTCAACAAAATGGGATCGTTGAAAGGAAGAACCGTACATTGGTTGAAATGACTTGAGTAATGCTACATGAAAGGGATGTTCCTCAAAAGTTCTGGGCTGAAGCTATGAGCACTGCTTGTTATACCATGAATCAGGTGTATCTCCGTGGCAAAACTTCTATGACACCCTATGAGATATGGAAAGGTAAAACTCCGAATCTTCATTATTTTCACTCGTTCGGCAGCATCTGCTTTGTGTTGAATGAAAGGGAACACAGAGGGAAATAGATCCTAAGAGTGATGAGGCTATCTTTGTCGGTTATGTCACAAATAGCCGTCCTTATTGAGTTTACAGCAAAAGAACTCGAACTGTTATCGAATCTGCAAACGTTCAAGTAGACGACTCTCTGGACACAGTATTTAATCTGAAAGAAGATGCAAATCAGATTTCAAACAATGAAGGTTCTACTGTTCCATCTGGTGTCACAAATCAAACAGAGACAGTTGATGAATTAGAAGTGTCTACCTTACACAACAAGCCACCATCTATACGTGTTCAAAAGAATCATCCTGCAGATGAGGTTATTGGGGGTCTGAATGATAGTATACGAACCAGAGATAAGCCGAGGGTTAATTATCGTGAAATGATTCAAATGGCATGCTTTACATCAACGATCGAGCCAAAAAATGTGAAAGAAGCATTGCTAGTGTAACACCTGGTTCCATCGAACTGATTTTAACTTGTCAACTAATAGTGTACACTTTATGGATGAAATTGGGAGAATTATTGATTAGGTTAATGAGTGACTAAGTAAGGGCATAATGGTAAATAGAGATCTATAGTGGATAACGTATTTAAGGGAGGGTTTAATGAGGTTTAGCCACCACTGTTTCTCATTTTCCTTTCTCGGCATTCAGCTCAGCTAAACAGAGTTTCTCTCGGTGAGTTCTACTTCGATTTCTTGCTACATTGTAACTATCAATGGTAGAGGGGATTATAAATGTGGTTTTGAGAATGCTATAAGTGAGAGTTAGTTTGGATTTTATGGTGAATCAAGAATGCTCGAAAACCAGAGTTCCAAACTAGTTTCCTTAGATTTCTGGTTGATTTAGGATTAAATTTAGATAAGATTTGATTAATGTTCTGTTTATGGTGTTAGGTTTGAGCAAACTTCCGAGGTAGACTTCAACCAAACTTTTCAGGAGACCAAGTAAGTAGAGTATATGTGTGTCTTCGGGCCTACATCATAAAACAGTAGGTTTATGCATGTTTGAATGTTTTCTGTATGTCATCCATCATGTTTTTGGAAAGAATACGAAAATGAATTTACATGTAGGGACACGGTAAGACATGAACAGATTGTAACAGACCAACTATTAAGGGAACTCATCCGCCCCTTAACTTATGAAGAGGATGCATAATTTTGAGAAATTTGATCCGCTTCCCAATGGAATATAGGATCAGACCAACTATTAAGGGAACTCATCCGCCCCTTAACTTATGAAGAGGATGCATAATTTTGAGAAATTTGATCCGCTTCCCAATGGAATATAGGATCAGACCAACTATTAAGGGAACTCATCCGCCCCTTAACTTATGAAGAGGATGTATAACTTTGAGAAATTTGATCCGCTTCCCAATAGAATATAGGATCATACCAACTATTAAGGGAACTCATCCGCCCCTTAACTTATGAAGAGAATGTATAACTTTGGAAAATTTGATCCGTTTCCCAATGGAATATAGGATCAGACCAACTATTAAGAGAACTCATCTACCCCTTAACTTATGAAGAGGATGTATAACTTTGGGAAATTGATCCGCTTCCCAATGGAATATAGGATCGAAGATGTATAACTTTGGAAAAATTGATCCCACTCCCAATGGAACCTAGGGATCAGATCAGAGAAAGAATGTGAATGCAACTGAGATGTGAAAGTAGAAACTGCATGACTAAGATTTATGTTTCAGCGTATCATTTCATTATTGCTCTACTTACTTAGCATTAGGCTAATAGATGAGTTTTGTGATGTAGGTGAAGAAGCCTAAGAATGTGTGTTCTCTGAGCATGTTGAGGACTAGGCTAGTTGGGGGAGCACATTTATGCCTCGATTTGGTGAACTGATGGGGCAGTTAAACTAATGGCAGTAGGTGTGGAAGTTTAGTGAACTATTGTCCAGCTTACTTTTGCTGAGAATTTTAAAGACAGTGATAGTTTTTAGTATTTCAGTTATGTTTTTTTGGGATTTTTCTGATAAGAATACTTGATGATTATAATTAGGTCTTTTACTGAATTTTGGAGCAATTTGTGGATTTGAGCTATTCTGAACGATTAAAGTGAATTTACAAGTTCTTTTAGCAGTCAGAGTTGTTCTTTGTTTTGAGTGTTAATGTCTATCGGTGGACGTTGTCTATCGATGAATGTTGAGGGTTACTGTTCACCGGTGGATGTTGTAACGCCCAGAAATTTTGATCATGGTTTTGAGTTTTAGAATAGTAAATTATGGGCGAACGGGAAGTTTTGTTAGAACCTTAGGAATAAATTGGAATATTTGTAGAAATAAGAAATGTTGGGAGAAATCAAATCGATAGACGAAATTATGAACGAAGCAAAGGATTTAACTAAGGGCATTTAAGTAAGTTATTAAGTAAAATTTTAGAATAAAAACTAGAAAATTTCCCCCCTTAGTCTTTCGCTTTCTCTCCCCCCCTCTGGCGAAGAGTCATTCCTCCCCTCTACGTTTTCTATTCCTCCGATTCCGGCGATTTTCTTCACGGTCTTTTTCCCCAAATAGCTACTCTAGGTAAGTTCTATACATTGGATATGTCTAGTAGTTGTAATAGAGCTGATTTTGGTTTAGGGTTACGTGAAAAATTTCCAGATTGTGAGAAATCGATAGAATAGCGATTGTATTGCCCATTGATGATGCTTTGGTGGATATTTGGATAAGTAGAAGAAACTAATGATGTTTGGTTGATTATTTAGGGTTAAGTTTTGGTGTTGGAAGTTGTAAAACACCGTTAATGGAGTTAAGTAAATGATGAATTGTCTTAGCTCGGGGTTTCAATTAGTTTTGAATTTGATTATTTAGGACTGATACTAATAACGTGTTATGAACATGCCTTAGGTAACCCAAGCCCTCAAAGGACGGTGCTCGGCATAGCTAGGAGGCCAGGTAAGTGGGTGTTAGGTTTCCGGCCCTTAAGGCCTTACATTGTATCGATGTCAAGTTTTATGTGTTTCGATGATGTTTTCTGATTGTGGGGCTGAAACGAGTCAGGTAGCTTAGGTTGTTGGTTAGTAACCGTGTGTTAGGTTTGTTTTATGAGTTAAGTGTGTTTAAACACATTCATGAATTGTTTTGATGGTATGTTATGTTCAGATCTTCATGCATCATGTCTTCTCAAAAGAAAAACACACAGAATATTTTACATGCATGATTTCAAGTAAACGATGTAAAGTATGTGATGATGAGTAAGGTTTGAGGATGAGTAGGGCCCAGGGCACGCGTAAATGGCAACTCATGGCAAGACAATTACACCCAAATGGTAACTCAGGGCAAGTGCGGTCTATGGGGTAGACGGGGTGGTGACTGGGGCTGCTCATGCCTAAACTTACTCTTATATGTTAAGTAAATTAAAGAAATGAACATGTTTTGATAAACCATGCATTGTTATTACTCATGGATAAAGCACCTCCTTACTGAGCTTTAGGCTTAATGTGATTATCGTATGATGTAGGTGACGAGCACGAAGGTAAGGAACCTCCTCCCGATGAACATGTGTAGACAGTCGGTGGTTGGGGCTCGTGGCGACGGGGAGTGTTTTGGCTGGGTTGGATTGACCGTGGGCGTGCTCCGAGTGTTTTGTGGTAGTAAGGTGTGAAAAGGATTGATTTTTGTAGGATGCGATGAAATTTTAGGAATTACAGAAGAGTCTGATATTTTGAAATTGTATAGTAGATTTAGACTTGGAGTTATGTCATTTTGAATGATTTTATAAAAGTATTCGTTTGGTGATGGTTTAGGAAAATTTCATGTTTATATTTGGTGATAGTTCTGTGAGTTATGTGAGACGGTATTGGACAATTTTAGGTTTTCTTACCGTAAGGATTAGTTTGGTTTTTAGAACGATCCATGCAGTCTATCTCTGTGAGTTAGACGTGTTCGGTAGAAGTTATCGTCCACTGTCACGTGGGGTTTAAGTGGGTCAAGTGGACAACGAGTCTGCGTGGACGATAAGTCACGTAGACTAAGTAGTCTGCATGGACGAGTAAGTTAAGTAGTCTGTGTGGATGATAAGTCACGTAGACGAAGTAGTCTGTGTGGATGATAAGTCACGTAGACGAAGTAGTCTGCGTGGACGAATAAGTTAAGTAGTCTGTGTGGACGATAAGTCACTTAGACAAAGTAGTCTGCGCGGACGAGTAAGTTAAGTAGTCTGTGTGGACGATAAGTCACGTGGACGAATGAGTCTGTGTGGACAAGTACGTTAAGTAGTCGGTGTGGACAGTATGTTTAAGTAGTCTGTGGACAATGGTCTGTGGACGAATAGGTCTGGGTATTCTGGGGACGATAATATCGTCGGAGTCTGGGGAAGGTAACGTAGCCCAATTCTGGGTATGTTATCGCCGGCAGATTCTGAGGACATTTTTGTTGTCAGATTCTGAGTATGTTATCATCGACAGATTCTGAGGACGTTTTCGTCGTCAGATTCTGAGTATGTTAACGTTGACCGGTTCGCAATTAATAGAAACCCGAGGGGAATTTAATGTTAATAACTCGCCTACGATACTTTTCTGTTTGGGCGAATTTGCTCTCCCTCACTGGCCGATTGCTGTCAGCTTGAATTGAATGATTCTCCATTAGTTAGAATGTGATAATATATATATATATATATATATATATATATATATATATATGGAAAAAGGTGAGGGAGAACTTCTTATAAGAAATGTAGAAGTCTTATGTTAAGTCCACGTCACGGCAACTCCGTGGCGGCCCTGGCCGGGTCGGGGTTGTTATAGATGTTGTCTATCGGTGGATGTTGAGTGTTACTGTTCACCAGTGGATGTTGTCTGTCGGTGGATGTTGAGGGTTACTGTTCACCGGTGGATGTTGTCTATTGGTGGATGCTGAGGGTTACTGTTCACCGGTGGATGTAGTCTATCGGTGGATGTTGAGTGTTACTATTCACCGGTGGATGTTGTCTATCGGTGGATGTTGAGTGTTAATGTCTGTCGGTGGATGTTGTCTATCGGTAGATGTGGGTAGCCGACGTGTCGTTCGGCTGACTTGAGCGGTAGATGTGTGTAGTCGACGCGTTGTTCGACTTTTTGAGCGGTGGGTGTTCGATAGCAGAAGACGTATTCTGTCTCTACATCTACCGCTGAGACTATTTTGTTTCTGCTTCTGCCGCTGACACTATTTAGCAGTGGATGCCTTTGTTTCTATTTTGATCGCTGGAACTATTCAGCGGTAGACGTGTTTTGTTTTGTTTTGTTTTCTTTCAACCGATTAACTTTAATATTTTAATTAATTAATAAATGTTGTTTTATACAAATGAATTTCCGCTGCAAGTTTTAACGTTTTAAGGGTCAAACTTTGACCGTTGAGTGAAATTTTGAAATTTTCTCAGAATGTCATAGTGTGGTTCAGTATTATGAGTAGCGAACCGGGTTTATATAATTCGGAGCGTTATAGATTGGTATCAGAGCCATTTAGTTAAACCGTTCAAAAGATTACTCTTCAGTGCCGATCATTGCATGGAAGTACTCCAACAACTGTAAGTGTTTATGTTAACCTTAGTTATTAGATACTTATGAGAATAATTAACCTTGTACAGGAATTTAGTAAGATGTCTAGACGACCAGGAAGACCAAGGGAACCAAGAGAGATACTAAATCCGGGACGTGAGAAAGATCCTAGTGTGATTAGGCAGCTGACAGATTTGGTGCGTCAGCAAACAGACTTAGTGCGTCAGCAGTCCGATCAGTTAAGAGTGCTGTTGAACCGAGAAGTACAAGGAAGTGCCAACTCGAGTTCCAGCAGTGAGCATTCAGGAGACCGATTCTGGAGGCTACAGCCGCCCACGTTTGATGGAAAGTCATCCAATTCGATTGTTGCTAAGGAGTGGCTTAGGAAGATTGAGAGCATGTTCAGATGTGCCAACATTGGCGAAGGAGAAAAAGTCACTTTGGCAACATTTCATCTGGCTGGTGATGCTCTGCTTTGGTGGGAATCAATGGAGACCACCACCGATGTCCTGGCAATGTCGTGGGCGCAATTCAAGGAAGTTTTCTATGAGAAATATTTCAGTAGCACCGTCCAAACTTCGAAGAAAGTGGAATTCTTGCAATTGAAACAAACGGGGTCTGTGGCTGAGTACAGCAGACAATTTGTGTCCCTGTCAAGATTCGCTGGACACCTTGTTCACAGGAATGAAGATAAGGTGTTTCAATTTGTGCATGGACTGAAGCCAGAAATTTACAGAGGAGTCAAATTTTGTGGTATTAAAGGGTTGTCATTCAGTGAAGTTGTGTCCACAGCATTGGATGTGGAATAAGCTGAAATGAAGTGTACTGGACCAAAGGAAGCCCAACGAAAGTTCATCTAGCCCCACCAGCAGAGAGGAATGAAGAGGCCCAGTGAAGGCCAGAGTAACCAAGGAACAGGAAGGAAGGTACAGGATACCAGGAAGTTTCTCCAGTGACCGAAATGTTTGAAGAGTCACCTGGGCGAGTGTAGATTTGGGACGGGAAAGTGTTTCAACTTTGAGGAGGTTTGACACACGTACATAGATTGCCCGAAGCCTAGAGTCACCTAATGCTTCAACTGTAACAAAGTCGGCCATATCAACATGGACTGCCTAGCCTTAAAGAATGGCCTTGCTAAGTTGAAACCGAGGATATTCTCCATGATGGAGTCGGGTGATGAAGAACAGCCTGCTGTGGTGTCAAGTACCATATTGATCAACTATGTGCCTGCTTTTACTTTAATAGATTCTGGTGCGACACATTCCTTTATAGCTTCTGTGTTTTCTGTTAAGTTAAATGTACAGTTTACCTCTACTGAGCATGTATTTAACGTCGCATTACCCTCTGGTGAACGCATTCACTCTAACCAAGTGATGTTTAATAGTGTTGTGTTAGTAGAAAACAAGAATTTACCTGCTGATCTCATTATTATGGATATAATGGGATTTGATGTAATCTTAGGAATGGATTGGTTATTCAAGCATTATGCCACAATCGATTGTAGGACTGGAGTAGTTAGTTTTCACCCCCTGGTGGTTTGAAACATACCTTTCAAGCTTTGAAGAAGAATAAGGAAATGACTATTATGACTTCTATCACCACTAGACCTTCTCCATATGGGGAGTATTTGTGCTTCTTAGCTAGTGTTTTAGACATACAACTTGTAGGAAATGCAAGTTCTAAAAATGTCTTAGTTGTCCAAGGCTTTCTAGAAGTATTTCTAGATGACCTTTCGGGTTTGCCACCAGATAGGAAAATTGAATTTGTTGTAGATGTTTACCCCGGCGCTGAGCCTGTGTCTAAGAATCCCTATAGATTAGCACCTACGGAGCTTAAAGAATTAAAGAAATAGTTGGAAGAACTATTGAAAAAAGGGTTCATACGCCCAAGCTTTTCACCGTGGGGTGCACCTGCTCTTTTTGTCAAAAAGAAGGATGGATCAATGCGTATGTGCGTTGATTATCAGGAATTAAATAAGTTAACTATCAAGAACAAGTATCCATTGCCAAAGATTGATGATTTATTCGACCAGCTTAATGGTGTGCGAGTTTTCTCAAAGATTGACCTAAGGTCTGGTTATTACCAATTGAAAATCAAATTCGAAGATATTCCAAAGACAGCCTTTCGCATGAGGTATGGACATTATGAGTTCCTGGTAATGTCCTTTGGTTTGACAAATGCACCAGCAGCCTTCATGGACCTTATGAATGGAGTGTTTCACGAATATTTAGATAAATTTGTCATAGTATTTATTGATGATATCTTAATCTATTCACGTACCAAGGACGAGCATGCAAGGCATTTGAGTTTGGTGTTAGGAGTACTAAGGCAGCACCAACTTTATGCTAAGTTTTTCAAGTGTGAGTTGGTTGGACAAAGTTCACTTTCTTGGTCACGTGATCTCTGGTGAAGGGATATCTGTCGATCCAGCTAAGGTTCAAGCAGTTAAGGAGTGGCCCCAACCGAGGAATGCTACAGATATTCGAAGTTTCCTTGGATTAGCAAGATATTACAGAAAATTTATTGAATGATTCTCAAAGATTGCAACACCCCTCACTCAGTTAACAAAGAAAAACATGAAGTATGTGTGGACTGATGGATGTGAGCATAGTTTTCAGACTCTGAAACAGAGATTGACCAATGCTCCAATATTGACACTTCCTGTAGAGAATGAAAAGCTTAGCATTTATTGTGACGCTTCCAAAGTTGGACTTGGTTGTGTGTTGATGCAAGATGGAAAAGTAATAGCCTATGCTTCTAGACAGTTGAAAACACATGAGAAGAATTACCCTACACACGACTTAGAATTGGCTACAGTGGTTTTTGCATTAAAAATTTGGAGACACTACTTGTATGGACAATCTTGTGAGATATTTTCAGACCATAAAAGTCTGAAGTATATTTTCACACAGAAAGAATTAAATATGAGGCAGCGTCGATGGTTGGAATTTGTCAAAGATTATGATTTTGAGATCAAGTATCACCCGGCAAGACGAATGTGGTGGCTGATGCATTGAGTAGAGTGACAACATCAGCCTCTGCATTGATTCTTGACATTCCATTAGCCTTAGAGACTGAATTCCAAAGATTTAACCTCGAGGCTGTGTCCAGTGTGTCAGCCATACTTTCTGCCATATCCTTGAAGCCTACTATTTTGGAGAGAATAAGAGAAGTTCAAGTGAATGATGCTGAATGCATCAAGTACAAGTCAAGTATGGATTCTTCTGATAAGTCAAATTTCAATTATTCGGATGATGGAATTCTCAAGTTTCGGAATAGGTGGTTTGTTCCGGCTAATGTTGAACTTAGAAATGAAATTCTTTCTGAGGCGCATTCTTCTAGACTCTCTGTCCATCCTGGAAGTACAAAAATGTATAGAGACCTTAAACAACATTATTGGTGGCCAAATATGAAAAGAAGTGTGGCAGAGCATGTAGGATTGTGTTTAGTTTGCCAACAAGTTAAAGCTGAACATTAGAGGCCTGCAGGAGCATTGCAAACATTACCAGTTCCTGAATGGAAATGGGAACAAATAACGATGGACTTTGTGGTAAGATTGCCTAGGACAGCAAAGGGACACGATGCAATTTGGGTGATAGTTAATCGTCTAACCAAAACTGCCCATTTTCTGCCCATAAAGATGACCTACTCGATGGATCAACTTGCTGAATTATATGTGCATGAGATTGTTAGATTGCATGGAGTTCCAAGCACTATAGTTTCTGACCGAGACTCTAGATTTACATCGAAGTTTTGGAAGAGTCTGCATCAGGCTATGGGTACACAGCTCAACTTTAGCACAGCCTTTCACTCTCAAACAGATGGACAATCCAAAAGGACTATTCAAACCTTGGAGGATATGCTTCGTGCATGCATATTAGATTTTCAGGGTTCTTGGAGTAAGTACTTATCATTGGTAGAGTTTTCTTATAATAACAACTTTCAGACAACAATAGGAATGGAACCGCATGAAGCATTGTATGGACGAAAATGCAGATCTCCTTTGTATTGGGATGAAGTTGGTGAAGCGTGATTGATTGGTCCTGATATTGTGCAACAAACAGTGGAGAAGATTGCCCTCATCTGATAGAAAATCTTAACAGCTCAAAGCCGATTGAAAAGTTATGCCGATAGGAGACGTAGAGAATTAGAGTTTGAAGTTGGTGATGAAGTTTTTCTTAAGGTATCACCATTCAAGGGAGTTGTGAGATTTGGAAAGATAGGCAAGTTGAACCCCAGATATATTGGACCATTCTCAATCTTGAAGAGGATTGGGAAGACAGCTTACCAACCTCTATGGAAGGGATTCACAATGTGTTCCATGTTTCTATGCTAAAGAAGTGTATGCGGGATCCAACTTGGGTTGTGGAACAGCAGAAAATTGAAATTCATCATACTCTTGCTTATGAGGAGAAACCAGTAAAGATCCTCGACTATGCTGTGAAAGTGTTACGCAACAAAGAGGTCCCACTGGTGAAAGTATTATGGCATAACCAGAGCATAGAGGAGACAACTTGGGAGCGCCAGCAGGACATGATGGACCAACATCCAGAATTATTCAGGTATTGAATTTTGAGGACAAAATTCTTTTAAGGAGGGTAGATTGTAACACCCGGTTCCATCGAACCGATTTTACTTTGTCAACTAATAGTGTACACTTTATGGATGAAATTGGGAGAATTATTGATTAGGTTAATGAGTGACTAAGTAAGGGTATAATGGTAAATAGAGATCTATAGTGGATAACGTATTTAAGGGAGGGTTTAATGAGGTTTAGCCGCCACTATTTCTCATTTTCCTTTCTCGGCATTCAGCTCAGCTAAGCAGAGTTCCTCTCGACGATTTTCTCTCTCATTCTATCCAAGCTAGGTGAGTTCTACTTTGATTTCTTGCTACATTGTAACTATCGATGGTAGAGGGGATTATAAATGTGGTTTTAAGAATGCTGTAAGTGAGAGTTAGTTCGGGTTTTGTGGTGAATCAAGAATGCTCGAAAACCAGAGTTCCAAACTAGTTTCCTTAGATTTCTGGTTGATTTAGGATTAAGTTTATAGAAGATTTGATTAATGTTCTGTTTATGGTTTTAGGTTTGAGCAAACTTCCGAGGTAGACTTCAACCAAACTTTTTAGGAGACCAAGTAAGTAGAGTATGTGTGTGTCTTCGGGCCTACATCATAAAACAGTAGTTTTATGCATGTTTGAATGTTTTCTGTATGTCACGCATCATGTTTTTAGAAAGAATACGAAAATGAATTTACATGTAAGGACATGGTAAGGAATGAACAGATTGTAACAGACCAACTATTAAGGGAACTCATCCGCCCCTTAACTTATGAAGATGATGTATAACTTTGAGAAATTTGATCCGCTTCCCAATGGAATATAGGATCAGACCAACTACTAAGGGAACTCATCCACCCCTTAACTTATGAAGAGGATGTATAACTTTGGAAAATTTGATCTGCTTCCCAATGGAATATAGGATCAGACCAACTATTAAGGGAACTCATCCGCCCCTTAACTTATGAAGAGGATGTATAACTTTGGAAAATTGATCTGCTTCCCAATAGAATATAGGATCGAGGATGTATAATTTTGGGAAATTTGATCCGTTTCCCAATGGAATATACGATCAGACCAACTATTAAGGGAACTCATCCGCCCCTTAACTTATGAAGATGATGTATAACTTTGGGAAATTGATCCGCTTCCCAATGGAATATAGGATCGAGGATGTATAACTTTTGAAAAATTGATCACACTTCCAATGGAACCGAGGGATCAGATCAGAGAAAGAATGTGAATGCAACTGAGATGTGAAAGTAGAAACTGCATGACTAAGATTTATGTTTCCATTTCATTATTGCACTACTTACTTAGCATTAGGCTAATAGATGAGTTTTGTGATGTAGGTGAAGAAGCCTAAGAATGTGTGTTCTCTGAGCATGTTGAGGACTAGGCTGGTTTAGGCAGCACATTCATGCCTCGATTTGGTGAACTGATGGGGCAGTTAAACTAATGGCAGAAGGTGTGGAAGTTTAGTGAACTATTGTCCAGTTTACTTTTGCTGAGAATTTTAAAGACAGTGATAGTTTTTAGTATTTCGGTTATGTTTTTTTGGGATTTTTCTGGTAAGAATACTTGATGATTATAATTAGGTCTTTTACTGAATTTTGGAGCAATTTGTGGATTTGAGCTATTCTGAATGATTACAGTGAATTTACAAGTTCTTTTAGCAGTCAGAGTTGTTCTTTGTTTTGAGTGTTAATGTCTATCGGTGGACGTTGTCTATCGGTGGATGTTGAGTGTTACTGTTCACTGGTGGATGTTGTCTATCGGTGGATGTTGAGTGTTACTGTTCACCGGTGGATGTTGTCTATCGGTAGATGCTGAGGGTTACTGTTCACCGGTGGATGTTGTCTATCGGTGGATGCTGAGGGTTACTGTTCACCGGTGGATGTTGTCTATCGGTGGATGTTGAGTGTTAATATCTGTCGGTGGGTGCTATGGGTAGCCGACGTGTCGTTCGGCTGACTTGAGCGGTGGATGTGTGTAGTCGACGCATCGTTCGACTGACGTGAGCGGTGGGTGTTCGATAGGAGAAGACGTATTCTGTCTCTACATCTACCGCTGAGGCTATTTTGTTTCTTCTTCTGCCGCTGACACTGTTTAGCGGTGGATGCCTTTGTTTTTATTTCTATCGCTGGAACTGTTCAGCGGTAGACGTGTTCTGTTTTGTTTTGTTTTCTTTCAACCGATTGACTTTAATATTTTAATTAATTAATAAATGTTGTTTTATACAAATGAATTTTCGCTGCAAGTTTTAACGTTTTAAGGGTCAAACTTTGACCGTTGAGTGAAATTTTGAATGTCATAGTGTGGTTCAGTATTATGAGTAGCAAACCGGGTTTATATAATTCGGGGCGTTACAGCTAGATGAGTACTGGATAGGAGCTATGCAAGAAGAACTCAGTCAATTCTCCCGAAATCAAGTTTGGGACTTAGTACCGTGTCCTCCCGATGTGAATGTTATTGGTACTAAGTGGATCTACAAGAACAAGACCGATGAGCATGGCAACATTACTCGCAACAAAGCTCGGCTAGTTGCTCAAGGGTATTCCCAGATTGAAGGAATTGATTTTGATGAAACAATCGCTCTGGTTGCTCGTCTTGAATCTATTCAGCTTCTCTTGGCTATTACTTGTGTTATGCGGTTCAAGTTATTTCAAATGGATGTGAAGAGTGCCTTCCTTAATGGTTTTCTTAATGAAGAGGTTTATGTTGCTCAACCAAAGGGTTTTGAAGACCCTCATCATCCCGAGTATGTCTATCAATTGAAGAAGGTGTTATATGGGCTTAAACAAGCTCCTCGTGCGTGGTATGAACGACTCATGTAATATTTATTATCCAAGGGATATGAGCGAGGGGGAGTAGATACAACCCTTTTCGTCCACCGTGCCAAAGGTCAGTTCTTACTTGCTCAAATTTATGTTGATGACATAGTGTTTGGCTCGGTGTCACAGGCAATGGTAGATAAATTTGTTGCTCAAATGACCGGCGAATTTGAGATGAGTATGGTTGGAGAACTCACTTATTTCCTTGGACTTCAAATTCAACAAGAGAAGAATGGTATTTTTATCTCTCAAGCCAAATATGCCAAGAATTTATTGAAAAAATTTAAGCTCGAGAATGCACGCTCGAGTAGAATACCCCTTGGGACACGTGAGAAAATTTCTAAAGATGAAAAGGGAATTGCTGTTGATCAGCGTTTGTATAGAAGTATGATTGGAAGTCTCTTATACCTAACTGTCAGCCGACCAGATATTTGTTATAGCGTGGGTTTATGCGCTCGATTTCAAGAAATCCGAAGGAGTCTCACTTAATGTCGGTTAAACGAATTCTAAAATATGTTGGAACAACTGATTATGGCATCTGGTATTCTTTTGATTCTAATGAAAATCTGGTGGGTTATTGTGATGCTGACTGGGCAGGAAGTTCTGATGATCAAAAAAGCACTTCAGGTGGATGTTTTTATGTAGGACACAACTTAGTGTCATGGTTCAGAAAGAAGCAGAATTTTATTTCTCTATCTACGGCCGAGGCAGAATATATAGCAGTAGGTAGCAGCTGTACGCAGCTTCTTTGGATGAAACAAATGATGAAAGACTTTGGTGTCACACAGGGTGTCATGACTCTTTACTGTGATAATTTGAGTGCTATTAATATTTCTAAAAATCTTGTTCAGCATTCACGGACAAAGCATATTGACATACGACATCATTTTATTCGATCTTTAGTGGAGGATAAAATTATTAATTTGGAGCATATGGTGACCGAAAAACAGATTGTCGATATTTTCACCAAGGCATTGGATGGTGCTAGATTTGAAGAGTTGAGGTCTGCCTTAGGCTTCTGTGTTATTTAAGTTGGTTATTGCTTTTATTTATTTTAATAAAAAAAAATTCGCTACTTGCATTAGGCGTTTGTTTTTATTTATCTGGGCAATCTACTGAATATTGCTCATCCTCTGCTGGAAGTGATTTTGCTTAATATTATATGTGTTTTGAGCAACACCGCATGTGACATGCAAAATTCTGACTATTCTCATGAAAATTTGGAAGTCTATTTTTATAAGAAGTTTGGAGCATTATTATTGGGTTTATTTCCTAACTCAAGGAGATCTGAATTATCCTTCTAAAATTCATTACTCTGATTTATGGAAATTTAGTAGATTGTCGGATTTATTTTCTGAAAATTTACTAAAAAAATCTTGGATTTCTTTTATTATGAGATTTGACGGATATTTATGGAAGATATTTCAAATTTAAGAGTTTACCAGAACACTCTTTCTCTTACTTCTCTTCGATCAACAATCTGCCTCTAGGGTTTTCAATCGCTTTCTCTCTCAAAATGGTGATTATTGAAGAGGTTATAGACGTGCAAATTTCTGGCCATATTCCAGTCGATGCTTCAGAGGTAATGCCAAGGTCGAATTCGGCCATAGTGATTTATTCACCTTCTTCACCGCCAGTAAAATCCTCTATTCACGGAAAGGAAAAACCAAAAATTACAGAAGACGTCATTCCCATTACACAGGTAGATTTGTTTGGGGTTAGACGGATATTTCGACAAACCAGTGGGGATAAGTTCAAAACTAGTTTAGTGCGGCCCAAGGCACCAAGAAATTTGAAACTCGGCCACGAGTTGAAAAAGAATCCTCTTCTGATAGTTCATGGCTTCAAGAAGCCATTTTAGAAGTAAATACAGATGATTAAAATTTTCAGGGGATAACTCCAGAAAAGCCGACACGAAAATCCTCAAGAATAGCTGACCCAAAGCGTTCAAAAACTTCTGCTTCAAAGGCCTTAAAATCTTCTGTTCAAAAGGCCTCTAAATCCTCGACTCCAAAACGTCCAAAACCACTGTCGCAAAGACCACTAAGCCATCAACTGAGAAGGTTCAAAAAGCAGTCACTGTTAAACCACCGAAAGCAAGTCCATCACTAGCTCAAAAATCCAAAAGATTAAAGACCAGTGAAGGTCCGGTTCATAAAAGCTCTGCAAAGTCCAAATCTCCACAAAAAGGTGAGACGACTAAAAATCCAAGTAAGTCCACTTTAAAAGTTTCAAATGATGATTTTAAGTCAAAACTTCATGCAAGCCGATGGCCAAATTTCTGCCAAAGAAATATTTGGCCTGAAAGAAAAATTCACGAAGGAGATTTTACTCGATGTGAAGCAGTCGTTTACCATCTGCTTAGTCTTGAATTAGAGAAAACCTTTAGAGGTTTCTATCCTTTTGTTTGGAAAATTGTCCAAGAATTTTATTGTAATCTAGATTTGGATGTGAAAGACTCTGTCCATCCTAATTTTGGCAAGGTTTATGTGAGAGGCCACACTTTTAATTTAAATGCATATTTGGGGTTAAAAACGACTGCATCTGCCAAGTTTGTACCTGATTTCAACAAAATTATCTTTAATGTCACTAGGGGTGTCAGAAGAATCTGGCCGAGGCAAAGATTTTTCTGCTGCCCAATTGTCAGTTAAGTATGGTATTCTCCATAAAATTGCTATGCGAAATTGGCTACCTACATCCCATGGCACTAGGGTGAACAAGACTATGGCAGCATTTTTATTTAAAATTGGGAATTCTATATCTGTTGATTTTGGACAGCTATTTTTTGATCAAATTATGAAGCATGAGGAAGGGAAAAATTCCAGGTTAGCTCTTCCATTTCCATCCCTCATATATGGTGTTTTAACCTCCCAACAGTCCATTACAAGAGAGAATGAAGTGTTATACGAAGAAAAAGAGGAAATTAGAATTAGCTACAAACTGTGCATGGGGGAGCACAACAATGATTTAGAAGGATTTGTCGAAGGTCTGCCAATTTTTGAGTCTAATACTGACTCTGCTCTCCTAGCTCGTTCTGTGAAATTTTTGTTGGATATGTCCAAATCTCTCAGCATCCAAATATCTGAGCTGGAAAAATAAAGATCAACAATTTCTATGTTATTAAATGATATTTACAAGAAAAATCCTCACAGGAGGATCAGATTACAAGCAAGGGACATGGAAGGAGTTGTCATCCAGTGTCCCAGAGGATGTTCCAGGCGGGGTGCCAGAATAGTGCTGCTGCTTAAACATTGAACGTACTTCAATTATGTGTGTTCTCTGAAATTTACTTTCCTGGATAATTTTGTTTCTATTTGACTCGTCTGGTACTGTCATAGAACTACTCTCTTCCATCTGGATATGATATTCTGAATAGTGGCTCCCTGGATTTGTCTAGGAGGCAATATGTTAACAACCGGCTTTTTGCATGTTGTAATAGTTTCCCCTGATCATTTAAAGGATCTATATTAATATTAATACAAGGGAATGTTTTGGTTGGCATCGTGGAATAAATTATTGGGACTAAACTAAGTTAATACTAAACCAAAACACCTAAGTCTGAAATGCATGGAAGGGTTAATTGGGGGAAATGAAGGTTGGTGGGAGATACATGGTTGAGTGGAATCTGGCAACTGTTGAAAGCACGCTAAGTTCCACCTTCTACGTGAAACCCTCTTCACTTCTCTTCTCTGCTCTCTCTCTCTCTCTCCTTTTTCCTCTCTGCATTCTCTCTTCCTGTCGACAAACAACCATCGAAGTTACTTCGATCTTCCCAGATTCCCTTCTGCTCCTCCGCTAAGGTAAACATCTTCTAATGCTAACACATTTGGACAAGCAAAAACTATGGGTTATGCTGAAGCTTTAGGTTAAGATAGTTGGGAGAAAACTCTCGGTTTTTGTATGGAAACACATTCGTTGTTTTCTACAAGTCTGAATGGAGTTTACTGCGTAATCTTCCAAGTTATTTGTTAGCATTTGCAACTTGTTTAACTTCTCTACATTGCAGCAACAGATCCGAGCGTTCCAGAGACATTCGAGCATCCTACATTGCAGCAAACAGGTAAGTTCATAACCGTAGGTTGGCCCTTAAGGCCCTACATCACGGAGGTACTAGGTTTCCTGTTCTGTCGGGTTGTTTTGGGTAGAAAGGTTATAGTCTATGTTCTGAAATGTCTGGCTTCGATTTACTTTCTGTTGTCTTATTTCTGTTGTCTGCCTGTTTAAGTTCAAGCACCGTTCATGCATACACGTTTTCTCTGAAAGACATGCAAATGTTTTCTGTACACTGTTTGAAACTAAACAAGATAAAATCCGACTGAAATGTACCAGGTTAAGTGCGAGACGGGGACTGACCCCAGAACTGTTTACTGTTTACCGTTTACTGTACTGTATCCCTGAATGTGCCTGATAGTGCACCCTCCCCCTCCCCCACTGTTTGTCAGTTCCCCTATAAGCTCCACTTAATTCTACTGCCACTGTAACTTAATGCTCTGTACTGTCACTGTATTTCTGAAAAACTGCATGCATAGCATTTCGCATCACAGCATTCTGATTATGTCCTTACTGAGTTTTAGACTCATAGGTGAACTCTCTGATGTAGGTACTGAACCTGAAACCGAGGACTTTGTTCCTCAAAATGACGATCTGAAGTAGCTGGTGGATCGAGCCCACAGGGTGGTTGCTGCAGTTAGACATAATTATGTTATGAGGTTTAAGTCTTTAAAATATAGTTTATATCGTAAAGTTTTATGACATTCGGGTCCTTGTGTTAAAAGCCCTGTAGAAAACTTCTGTTTTGGGAGTTTCTGTAAATATATGTTAAGTTTTGTACTGTCTTTGAAATATTGAAACAATGTATAGATTCTGTTTCAATGTTTAAAACCGCTGTATTTGACAGTTAAGTTTGTATTCTGGAGTATTCTGGAATTTGTTGGGATATTTTCTGATAATCTGTGCATGGATTGTCTCTTGTTTTGGAATAATCCATGCAGTTGTTTTCTTGATCTTCTGTTAGGTTTTCTAACTTCTGTCATGTTCCTATGCATGCTTTAAAACTGTGTTTAGAATCGGGTTTGAGGGTTTGAAGCCCTTATGCCTTCTGTTTGAAGTTTTCTGTTCCTATGACTTCCTGTTAAAGTTTGTCAAGTTTTGCCTTAAAAGCTGCATTCTTCCGATCACGTTCACTGCTGCTTTAAGCATACATCCACCGATAGTCACTGTTCACATTTTGTCTTATTCACATCCACCGCCAAACAGTGATTTTGCCTTAGGTTTTTCCTCCTGCCGATTTCGTTCACTGTCTGCATCCACCGATGACGTCATCCATCTTCCTGCTGACGTCATCTCTTCTACCGATTTCGTCCACTGTCTGCATTCACCGATGACGTCATCCATCTTCCGGCTGACATCATCTCTTCTACCGATTTCGTTCACTGTCTGCATCCACCGATGACGTCATCCATCTTCTGGCTGACGTCATCTCCTTCTATCGATTTCGTTCACTGTCTGCATCCACTGATGACGTCATCCATCTTCCGGCTGACGTCATCTCCTTCTACCGATTTCGTTTACTGTCTGTTCCTACCGGTGAACTCAATTCTTGTTTATAGTTCACATCCACCGATTAGCACTGTTCATCTTTTGTTATATCTGCATCCACCAATAGCTTTTATCTTTCTGCCCAGTTTTACTCTCCTCCTTCCGATTATCACTGTACACTTTTGTTTTATCTAATCCACCGAAGCTCTTTTTATACTAAGTCTTCCGCCAGCCTGAATTCTTTTAAATTAAGTTCATTTCTGTTTTCTGCTTCACCCGAGAACTCTCTCTCTCTCTCCCTGTAAATGTTTTCTGTTACTCACTGCAGTTTCTCCCTCTCTGTAAAGCTACGTTTTTTTTGGGGTTTGCGATGGCAGTGCATGTTTCCTGTCATTCGATTCTGTTTCTCTGTAAGTATAATGTCCACTGTTTTGACCGATCTGTTCAAAGAAAATAGTCACTGTTTTCCGTTATCTGTCCCAGAGTGATGGCTCTGATCCCGGACCCCGATCGGGTTCGGTCTCGGACTGTCACAATATTTCTTTGTTCTTCATTGAAGTTCAATCTCGGGAGGAGGCTGCATCCGAATTGGGGAGGAGTTCTGTTTTTAGACAAGGGGAGCTTGTCACTTTGATCGTGGGCAAGGGGATCTTGCCATAACACGGGTTTCGGGAGGAATCAACGACAAGGGGATCTTGTTGTTATCTAGATCTCGGGAGAGATCAATATTTAGTCGAGGGGATCTCGCAAAAACAGTTTCCTTGGGGAAGTTAGCTAGAGGAGGCGATAAAGATAAGAGGGAGTCTTTATTTGTATAAGTCCGATTGTCTTGTAACTTTGTGAACTCAAAGAAATATTTTTATATCTGTGCGTGGCTCCGCAAACGTAGGCTTGTTGCCGAACTGTGTTAACAACCTCCTGTCTCATTTATTTCTGTATATTTATATTGTTCGTCATTGCATTCATTATCGGTGTCACACGTAACACCCTGTGTGACACCGCATAACTAATCGTAATCTTTCATGTTACATATTCAAACAGCTAAAACTACAGAGCCGAATACAATTTGATGCTACAATTAACAACGTTTCTTTATTTAAATGAAAGTCTATTAAAACCCTTCATCCATGCATTTATTTAGTTCCCTTCATGCACGCCTTTAATGTCCTTTCATATAATTAATCAGTGCCACTTCTTGCATGTTGCTCATTCCTTTGTCTTTTGCCTTCGTCTCTACATTTAAGTCTTTGGATTTTCACTATAGTGAGTGTTTCGTATTTCCTTCATCTAATGATGATGGGAGCACTTCTAGTCTTTTTGAATACCATTTTTTCTTGAGTCTTTGGATGCAACAATTGTCCAATGGATTGTCTCGTAGACCCTTCTTTGTGGGGATTTTAGGCTTCAAGTTTGGGTAATAAAAAAAATGAGCAGAAATGAAGGTCTCTCTATTGGGTCTATTTGACATAGAAAAAGACGTCAAATTTTTACGCAGGGTCAATTTCTAGTGTAACGACCTATCACCTTCACTGGCCTTTTTTCCCGCGCGGGCACACTGCCATCCAGGTCCGGATCCAGTATACTGGTCAGTCGTTACTCATGACCTTCTCCATCCTTGGAACTGTGAACCCGGATGGCGGTGCGTCCGCTTGAAAAAAAGGCTGGTAAATGGGGTAGGTCATTACATCTCGAAATCTTGAGATGTCATCTACATGCTTTATGAAAAACACTTTTTGATATAAAATTGGAAAGGTTGTCAAATATGCCATTTACACCTTGGAGGTCGGGTTGTCGACAATTTTTGATTTCTTTATAATTCTCCTCATTTTATGCTTGAACCTCCACTTGTTTTATCACGAAGAACTTCATATTTATGTTTTGAATACATCTTCCTCCATCCCGACTAACAAGATAAACACTGAAATTATTGTTGGTAAATCTCCATCATTGATGGTGAGTGGAAGGATCACGTAGCACATCATGTTCGCTTGTTAGGGAGAGTGAGCACAAACTTCCTTCTGGGTTGAAGTGGAAGGTGGCGTAGTTATCCACCAAAGCAACCAATTACATAGACACTCTCTAAGTCTCAATAGGAGTTGGGCGAAGGGTGAGATCAAATGGTTTCAAGTTCGAATCAAGGATGTTGTGTTATTGGTTGATTGGGGAATTGATGTTCTACTTCTCCTTCAAGAGTGACAGAGTACATGAATAGTTGGTTTTGAATGGTAATTTAAAAAATGTTTAGGCTGTCTAATTTATAAGATTTGGGGATTATCCTGAATTTTAGTTAGATTCTAATTCATGATTTATTTGACTTTTTATTTTCTGTCCTAAAATCTTTATATCTTAAAGCAGCTCTGGCTGTGGAGGGAGTCGTGATATCATTATTTGTTGGTTGTGGCTCCAAACCCATCTCATGTATAAGTTGAGGATTTTTCTTATGCCTCCTTGAGTTATGTTCTATTCTTGTTCTGTGAATTAATAATTTTTTTAAGAGTTTTATAAGTATATTGATGACAATACTACTACAGGTACTAAGATTTCACAAGTTGGATTAGATCTCAATTGCACTTACCTTAGTAGTTTCAAGAGATAAATTGTATTTAAGCCAGGGGTTATTTATTTTATTTTATTATGCATGTATTTTGTGACTTCACCCCCTATCAGGGTAAATCGATCCCACAATAATGTGCAATCTTAAAACATGTTGGATTTTTATTTTATTTGCATGTATTTTGTGATGGTCCTTAAATTAATATAACAATTACAAATTGAAGTAACTAAATGAGATTAGAAGTGATATAAAACACTTTCTATGATAAAAGTGAAATTTGGTCACTTGAGTACGTTTAAATGTAAATAACAAATTTTGGGGTGCTCAGATAATTTAAAAATTTATAGTAGTAAAGTAGACATATAGAGAAAGAGAATGACCTTAAAATGAAATGAATTAAATGTATGCAATAAAAATTATTCGATTTTAACGTTGATTGATCTATATTTGATTTAAAATTGCATTATTTTGATAAATCACTCTAAATTAGATTTTAGAGTTGGAATTTAGAGAATTTTATTGAAAGAGAAATGTTTCTAACTTCTTAAATAATGTGGCCAGACAATAAAATGGACAACCAATGAGTTGGCACCACGTGTCACATAAGGATTAGTGATTAATGGTGTGATTAATGTGTAATTAAGGAGTAATCAAGGATAATTAATAATGATTAATTAAGTTAATCTTGGTGATTAGCTTATAAATAATCCAAGTTATTATATTAAGCTAATTATGTGATAGTTTTGCAATTTTATGCTAATAAAAGGGTAAAATGGTACATTCTGATAGACAAAAGGGATAAAATGGTAAATTCATGCTAAGATCTCTCTAGAAAAAGATGTAGAGGGCTGAAAATTCAACACATTTCGTGTTGGTACATAGGCGAAAAGAGAGAGCGAAGTACGATAGAAAGTGGGGAGTAAGAAAGGAAAAGTGTGAAGTTGAAGGGGAAGGAAGGTAATTTGATATTCAATCCCTCGAGGAAAGTTGTTCCTCTCATTAAAAGCATCCATTTGAGCCAAGAATTAATTTGTGTAAGTGAAAAAAATAAAGCAGCAAAGAGCTAAGAGTTTATAATCTTTGTATTTTCTAAACTAGGGTTAAAATTACACAATTAAGTTGAGAAAATGATGGATTCTTGAGTTGCATGTTAACAATATATAATCAATAGTGGATTGACTTGGCTGAAGTTTAGTGGTGTTGATGGATTAAAAGCTAGAATTGATATGTTTAATCATTAAAAATGTTTGGTGACAAAGTTTGTATAGTGAGATGAAATGATTATGGTCAATGTTATGTTTAGATTATGTTATATGGACATGAGATTTTGGTGATAAATTGAAGGCATAAAAGTCAGTCATTACGTTAATAGAATGTTGATAAAGAATAATTTATGCATATATTTGTGAGCATTGGTTGGTAATTGTTTGATTTGGTTAAAAGAGTGATGAAGATAGTTGATCTCTTGGATTGATATTGTAATTCATTGTTGATGATATGAAATGGATTTCATTAAAATGATCAAAGAAGGATGAGATTGAAGTGGATGTGGGGAAAAGGAAATAATAATCTTTATGTGGTTGACTCGCTTAAGAATGTATGATATGAACATCATGTCTTTCATACAACAATGCTATTATTTGAATGCTCAGTGCATAAATTAAATTCTATTTAATAACACTTTAGCAAGTACTGTGTTAACATATTATGAATATTAAATGCATAATTATATAACTTATCGTATATAAAGACGCACACACTATTTAGCCCTTTACTGGTGGTGTTCTTAATAATTGCATACATCTTATATAATATACCTCCGGAGGGCTGGAGATTTTCAACTCAAAGGGGACTCACAGCACTCCCATTTTATTTCTCGTGTTTTACATATGTCACACAATATGTAGCTGGTGAGATATATTGGATTTGAATGTGACCAATCATACTTCCTGTAATACTATTCGTACATATAAATAATTCATGATGTATGGTTTAAGTATCTACTCTATGCATATATTGAATGCATGTAAATACGTAATATAATGCATGTAATATGGATCATACACATTCTTGTTGTTTAGGATAGCAAATGATGCATAAATTATTATTACCAACTTACATAATCACCTTTTAATTCAATCCCTTAAACTATGTTAAAAAAATAACCAGAATTATTAACAATGTAATAAAATTGTACATTTTTTCAACATATAGCTTAAAATCGATTTACACATTTATACTTTTGAGTAGAAAACTCAACTTATAAATATGATTTCTACTCCTTCATTCAATCTCCAGTACTCAATATTTCACGTAATTAACATTCATCAATATTTGACCATTAATAGGCTAAAATCTCCACTTATACTAGCAAATTACATAAAATTCTAATTTTTTAAGTATTAGAATTACTTACCTCTTACATTGATTATCAAAGCTAAAATTTTATTCACTCATTTTAGTACTTTAGGATCCTTTCGTAGTTCTCAACAACTTCTCATAGAGTATCCTGTAAGGAATAAAATTACTTAAAAAGAATATATTCTCGCTCTTCGGCCGTGCAAAAGTTGGCTAATTTGAAAAACATACCAAATGATATCGAATTAGCTTCAAATTTTAACCATATAAACAACATATCATGAGAAGATAGTTGGCTCTGGCGAGCACGAGCAACCGTGCGCCGCCGTGGGCAACCGTCTGCCACCACGGGTGAATATGACCCTTGATAATGTACGGTAGCCTTTTGTCATGCTTGCTCACTAGGCACCATACAAGCTCATTAAGAAAGTGAGGTTCGTCTTCTTCGCTGGATAGTGTCGGCAGAAGAATGAAGGATGACATGAGGGAGGTGTCCAGCCGGAAGGAAGAAAAGGTCGACGGCCGGCGTCATCGTTGTATTACGAGATCTGAAAGGAGTGGAAATTGCCAAACCAAACCCTCAAAACTTTTATCCTTTAGAAAAGAAATATACGGAACAACAAAAATTACCTTGGAGGAGCTGATTTCACTGTCTGCTCTTCCGCTCTTCCTAAGTAAAGATTTCTCTCTTTTTTTTTTCTTTAGATTTCCTTTCCCATTTTCCGTCACTTTCTCGGGAAAGAAACTCCAAGAAAATTAACTCAAAAAAAATAATTCATGGACTCTTAGCCCATGAATGTTGACCCTTTTACTTTGTAAAAGGGATAACATAGATATCGTTTGGTTTTATGAAAAACCGGTTTACTAAAACGTTAAATAAGGGGATCAATTTTTTTGGTTAAAATTCGATCATTTTCATACAAATTATTTTTCATCATGTAAGAGGAATTTGTAAGAACTCCTAGAAATCCTAGGTCCAAAAAAAAATGATCGGATCTAACTTCCGGATCCCCTTGCTATCACAACAGAGCCTGTGAAACATCTATAATTTATTTCATAATTTTGTCACATAACTTGTGTTGGGAAAAAAATAATAATACCGGCGGGAACGATGATAAAAATACCACCACTGAAAAACGTGGAAAGTACTGATCAGGATAATTCCCAGGAAAGAATGCTCTTGGCAATCTCCTTAGACAGAATTACCTTTCCAAGTAAGTTCCCAGGAAAGGCTGGAGGGACACAAACGGTCCGCTTAAATTCCAGTCTCCTAGACAGAACTTACTTACACAGTACAATTACACCACTAACCAAGCGGTACGAGAAACGATAGCAGATGCGATCCGAACAATACCAGGAATATTTTCCCACCACCGTAAAATAATAACGGCCAAGAAGTAAGAGAAAAATGAACACCGAGAATTTTACGTGGAAACCCAAATCGGGAAAAAACCACGGGGACCGAGTCCAGAAAGATCTCACTATGAAAAATAGGAATTTACAATATTTTTCTAGATATCGAAATCCTAGAAAATATTCACTAAGAGAAATCACTACTCTTAGTATTCTCACCGTGCACAAAAGCACCACACCTATTTTTCTCTCACACCTTTCTTTTCTCTCCCTCCAAAAATCCTCACTCTTTTCTCTCTCCCTCTTCACTGAAGCTTGTTTTGCTTCTTTCTTCGGATGCTGAAGGGTGTCTCGAAACCATCTATTTATAGATGGTTTTGAGTGACACATTCCTTAAAATAAGGAATGTGAACTCTGCAAAATTAGGCACCGCTTGTAGGCGCCGCTGAAGAAGAAAAAACTTTCTTCTTCACACCATTTGCAATAAATGATGGGTCCCTCGTCATAAAGAGGGAACCCACAACTTGATCATCCTAAAAAGAATTAAGGTACCGAATCAAAATCAAAAGAAAATGAAATTAATTGCACCTTGATCTCCATTCTCCCACAACACTAATACATTTTTCAATGCAGGGAAAGACAAAAGGCAAGTTTGTGACTTATCACTGAAGAGAATCATGAGAGTTTTACGGAAATCTACTCCAAAGCAAAATCTAGCTATGTATAAAATTAGAATGTTATCTTAGTTTCCTGTTCCCAATTTTGTCATAAATTAAATTCTATTTAATTAAGGAATTCCACTTTAGCAAGTATCGTATTAACATGTTATTATGAATGTTAGTATGCATGATCATATAACTCATCGTATGTAAAGTCGCACACACTATGTAGTCTCTTACTTGTGGTGTTCACAACAAATGCGTACATCATATATAATATACCTCTAGAGGGCTGAAAATTTTCAACCCAAGAGCGACTTACAGTTACTCCTCTTCTATTTCTCGTGTTTTCATACGTCACACAATATGTAGCCGGTGAGATATATTGAGTTCAAATGCAACAAATCATACCTCCTGTAATATTATTCGTACATATAAATAGTTCATGATGCATGATTTAAGTATCTACTCTTTGCATACATTGAATGCATATAAATACGTAATATAATGCATGTAATATGGATCATGCACATTCTTGTTGTTTAACATACCAAATGATGCATGAAGTATTATTACCAACTTACTTAATCACCCTTTAGTTCTATCCCCTAAACCATGTTAAAAAAAAAAATAACTAGAAATTATTAACAATGTAATAAAATTGTACAATTTTTCAACGTATAACTTAAAACCAATTTACACCTTTACATTTCGGAGTCAAAAACTCTACTTATAAATCTGATTTCAACTTCTTCATTCAATCTCCAACACTCAACATTTCACATAATTAACATTCGTCAATAATTGACTATTTATAGGCTAAAATCTCACTTATACTAGCAAATTACATAAAATTCTAATTTTTTAAGGATTAGAATTACATACCACTTACATTAATTCTCAAAGCTAATATTTGATCCACTCTTTTTAGTGCTTTAGGATCATTTCAAAGTCCCCAACAACTTCTCTATGGAGCAACCCACTATTTTTCTCAATTTTTTTTTCCAATTTTTCTCAAAACTCTCTTTTATCCTCTCTTTTTCTCTTCACTCTCCTCCCTGGTTTTGCAGCAAGGAAGCACGACCTCTCCTGATTTAAGGAGAGTTTCTAGAGCTCTTTTTTGGCAATTGACATTTTTGCCCTTAACCAAAACAGTGCAGTTTTGCAATAAAACTAATTTAATCGATTTCAAACCTATATAACTTAAGCTACCAAACTCCAAATCACATTATTCAAACGTAATTCTCTTTCTTAGGATGTCTACTTTGTCATCATAAAATTTCATAATATTTCATGCACATTTGGCCATTCAAATGTGCAAGAATATGCAAATTGTTAAGTGAAAACAATTTGTATTTTTATCTCTTATTATGCATAATCCTCTATTTTATTTCTAATCATGCATTTGTAGCACTCTAAAACTCATAGTCTCCATTATATCATATTTGCATCATTTAAATATAAGCAAATAACGTAACCAACTTTTCATATTATTACATAAACAATGAAGAATATGCTAGTTATTCAAATATCCAAGTCAAAGTATCCTTGTAATTGGTATAATTGTTATTACAATCTTTTTTATTAAAACCTTTACATATTCACATACATTAATGTAACAATAAAAAATTTCCCACCGACGATTTTGACAAATTTAATTGGAGTAGGAGGGAATCAAACACAAATATAATTCCTCAACCAATTCATCTACGATCTAACAAAAAAGTTTAAGAAGATGTTGGGATATTTTTCCTTTAAAATGAGGAACTTAGCGAAAAAAAAAAAAACACACTCTCTTTATTGTGTTCATTATACCATAAGGAAAATTGAAGTTCTCACCTCGCCAGATCTCGAACCACCGGGAAGGCCTCTCTCTCTCTCTCTCTCTCTCTCTCTCTCTCTCTCTCGTTTTTGCTCACGAAGAAGGCGAGGAAGAAGAAGAAAAAGAAAGGGTTCAGGTTTATAAATAAACTTGAACCGGTTCACTCGAACCGAACCAACCCAACCCAACAGTGAACTGAACCGGCCCAACCCAAACCAAATCGATTCACTTACCTTGAACCGAACCATATCGATACTGTTCACTCAACCCGTATTGTTCACCCCCGAATCGAACCCGACCTGAATTTCGACCCGATCAACCCTGAACTGGTTCAAAAATATACTGGTAAGGAATCTCTACCATTCTTGTGAAATTGATTTATTAACGTAGGAAAATAATATTAAGAATTATTTTTAGGTAGAAAAAATTCCTAGAAGTTGTAAAAAATCGACCCGATTCGACCATAAAGTATTTCATGCATATTCTCTAATAAAAACATATTTTTATCACTAATTCGAATTTTGTATTATATTATTTGAATGCAAATTTATTAGCAGAAAACTATAAAAGGAAAGATTGGTGCGTTAATACAGAAGCAAATTAAAAGGGATGAAGATTATGAAAATCTTGAAAAAAAAAAAAATAAATCAATAAAGGAAATTATTTTTATCAAAATAAAAGGATTTGGCTGGATAATTTCCTAGAAAAAAAGGAAAGAGAAGATTTTTGGGAGGCTGATGAAAAATAAAAGAAAAATAACAATAAAAATGAGATTTTGACAGTGGAGAATCAAGAAGAATCAAAGAGAAAAAAGAAGAGAGGAGATTTGATTTTTATTCTGCTGAAAGATCACGAGAAAACATGAGAAATTATTATGCTGAAGATGGAGTTTAATTTATTCTTTTGAAGGAGAGAGACAAAAAAGGGGAAGGACGCAGACAAGAAGAAAAGGAGAGCTTGGTTGCTGGGAAAATAAATAAATTTGATTGACAAATGATTGTTTGGCATTTCTACAGGAAAATGTCACTAGCTTATAATTCATTTGACTCAAAATTGCTTGAGTAAATCGTGTACCTCGTGAAGAATTATTTGGCGAATTAGAAATTGAATAAGACATGTGACCTTCTTTTGATTGTAATGACAACCTTAGATGTGAATCTGAACAAATAATCTAACATCAGATCCAATCCATACCCCTTTTTTATATTTATAAATAACTCAATTCTACTGTAATTTTTTAATTTAATTAATATATAGCTTAGTTATTAGGCCAAAAATAGACTAATAAGTTAAAGTTTGAATTGAAGATATTTTTTTTAGTTCTACGTTCAAGTTGAAGGCTCCATTTGCACGTAAGGATAATTAAAGTTAACCCATTTGTAATGATAATAATAATTATTATTATTATATAATTGAGTAGTTTATAAAATTATAAATTAGTAGATTAATCTTTAAAATTATAATAAACAAGTAAATCAAATGCTCTCTTTCAATGCAATAAAGCTGCAAATGCGAATAAAACGTTACAGTGATAGTCTGCACCGTGAGTATTTGACTGTCGGTGCTCTGTGTTGAGCTACCTTTTGAGTTTTGATTGTAAAGTTACTAGCTGTATAATCTATATGTGCATGAAACAAAAAAGTAAGGCACAAAATTATTTTTGTATTATTGTGAATAAAACTGTAATAAAACAGTAGCGAACACTCAAAGCTTAGACATTTTGTAGCAATAAGCAAATGTCAAATAATAGTGGCAAGACGAAGACACCCAGGCGAGAAAAATGGGTGTCCATAGTCTACTCCTATGCGTATAACTTTTAAGTTCTTGTGTAAAGAAGTAAGGTAAAAATCACTTGCTCTTATCTGGATCTCTAGCATAGACGATCCAAAGTAGGTCGAAAAGACAAAGTTCAAACTCTCTTCAGCTAGTGGCCAAGTCATCTTCGCTGTCTCCACTTTCGTCGCTGCATTTGAATGCCACAAGACCAATTAAAATGATTTTGCTCAGTACGAATTCTATTTGGCAGTGATTTCACAAAAAAACTGTCGATTCTATTTGATACATGAAAACTTCTCCTGTATGACTAAGGCAATTGACAGTACCACTCGCAAATAACTAAATTCTTGATTAAATTGTGTATAACAGATAAAGAGTCAGACAACTATTTTTTTGAGTAAAACACTACTCTTGAATATGGATGCGAAAGTATATCAAGACACGTTTAGCTTTAGAAAAACGAACATTTAAATTATCATGTGAGACCCACTTGTTTTTTCTAATTGAAAAAATCATAGAATGGGACAGAGTACTAAATTAAATCCAATTAGAAGTTTAGAGATTCGACTTGTCACGGAAGAAACTGTAAGTTGCTTGGTGTCAATACCATTATGGGGTCCAGGGCAAAGAGTATTTTACTTGATTTTTAAGGCAGAGATAGTATAAATATATCGGTCAGCAAAATCACTGACCTACAACATGAGGATCACCAATCTCCAAGCATAATTCAAATTTGAAAAAGGTAACCATGCATAAAATTGACAACTTCTCTATATAATATATTTGAGAGTATGGAAGTGTACCTATGTTCAGGAAACTTCGATAATCGTCTTGCATCAAGGCCAGTGATAAATTTTTGTGCAGCTTGAATATTTTCTGTACCTGGAAATACATTCCCCAGAGTCAATTGAAAGGTGTGCAAATTTCTGAAATGGGGCTGTCTTTAAAAGAAACTAGAAAATATTTATTATACAACAAAAGATAAAAAATTCTACAGTGAAATCAAACTAATACCCTTAGTCAACTGGAAACAGTGCAGTGCACATCTTTCTGCTGCAAGCCTCACTGGTGTACTTCCATCCTTCAAACACCCACCAAGAGCAGGGCCAAAGACTGCTACATTGGTTGATATAAATGAAGGATTTACCTGCAACACAACTTGCCAAGTTAATGATGCCTTTCATTATTAATTACATACAAATAATGCATAGCTATGCGAAAAATTAAAATCCAAGGCACCTACTTTTGCAGCTGCTTTCAAAGCAGATAAGGCCCGTCTTCTTACTTCACTAGAATCATCATGAAGAGTTGACTCTAGACATGAAAGGAGATCAAGATTTGTGGATAGGTTGTTCTCAGAAATCTGGATCTCATGAATTAATATCCTTCCTAGCGCCTTGGTTGAAGTTTCGCGAATGGGAAACTGCATGTATAAGAAGTGTGAACAACAAGAAGAAAAACTGTAATCAGAGATGATAAAAAAATCCTATAATGAAAGTACTTTCTCATCCTTCAAGGCGCCTCTAAGATGGTCTAAAATAGTCGGAAACAGTGGAGAGGCAGAAATTGCAGATGGATTGTGCCTGACTAGGGATGAAACTGCTAGCACCCAACCATGCCTAGAAGTCCAACTAGATAATGATGGCAGAACTAAGAGTTCTTCTAGTAAGTCTATCAGCTGATCTTCATCTACATACTGCAATACCACTGCAAAAATTGTCAGAAAAGAAACAAAACAGAATCACACAAAAAATGATGAGCTGAAATGCATAGATCCTTGTCTTTTGGAGTTGAAAATGACATTCAGAAATTTTAACATAACCAATATCAGAGATGTCTTTGCACTAGATAACGTTAATCTTCCTGTCATTGTCACGAAACAAACTTGGGGTTGATTTTGACTTTTCTTCAAAGGGAACTTTTCATTTCAACATCTTTACTTAAAATCAAAGCCAATTTCAGCTTTAAGAAAAGAAATAAAGACAATATTGCACGTATCAGATGTAATTTTTGCTATGTGGCAGAAAGGGAACAAAATGAGTTCCAATCTGACCTATACTTAATTCATCAAACTATAGCGAGTTTGAGTATACACCTCAAACGTATATTTCTTGGTCCAACAACACAGTGCCCATAATATTTACCATTCATCAAATAACATCTTAATAAAAATTACAAAAGCTATAACAAGATTTTAAGCAGCTTCTATTTTTGCATTTATCGAGAACCTTCAAATCATATGACAGCTCTTGAAAAATTACTAAAAAGAATAATATTTTCTGTTTTTTATTTTAATTTTTATATCATAGATGATGTTCTTGATATCTTGCGGAATTACTATGGTTAAATATCTAGGAAAACTAAACTAAACTAAAACTATGCAACCATTCCATTGTGAATTCACTAACATAGGTTATACAAAACTCCAAAAATTTTATGCAATCGGAGAGGTAGGTAGAAAACATTTATTTTATAATGAATAAAATAAATAAATCATTATTGTTCCAAAGTGGAAACATAATATTTATAAACTAATTAAGTCTTACAAAGCCAGTAAATTAACAGCAAGTGAAAAAAAGTGTTAATTAAGGCAATAAGTAACTGGATGAAAATTAAAATAAGGAGAACAATTGCACACAATAATAGTGAATGTAGTATTGCCGATATATGAAAGAATAATTTTGAGAGATTAAGGTGATAGAAATGAAAATAAGAGATAAGCTATATATCTAATTATTATATTTTTTTATTATAAAATGTGAGGGTGTATGATGGTGAAACCGAGAGTGAGGAAGAAAGGAGAGAAAGAGAGGGAGAAAATAGAAGAGGGAAGAAGATTAAGCACCAATCATTGTTTCCCACAATCGTCATAGGCTAAATCGTGAAAGCAATGATAAACTAGAAATCCTCAGCTTTAGAAATAGCAAGATAGAATAGATAGATTCCATATTTTTTTTGTATAGTAACGGAAAAGAAATACTGACACTCCAGATCCGGCGAAATACCTACTAAGAAACTACCACGAGTTACACACTCAAAAATAAATTGCTCTTGGCTACATTTCCCCCACCACTATAACTAATTATACCACCTCATTTTTAATTCCCTAAACTACCCTACATTATTTCACTCTCATCAAGCAAATGATATGCTAGAGCCTCAGGCCCATTCAAACCACATTTTATTTCCTTGCATTTTTCTTATATTTATTTAATATTTTTACTTGCTAACAATTTTGTCACTGATCAGATGACTACTAGAATAGGACTGGAAGGATAATTTTGTAACTCTGCAACCTTGAGAAGAGGTTTTGAAGCTTTTCTTGGTGGCTTAGCCGCCAATTTTGGCTGATTTGGAAAGAAAAACCAAGTTTTCTCTCTAGAGGAACTTTCTTCATCGTTATGCTTTTCAAGTGTTTTCTTGAGTTTTCGATTTTACTTTACTATTGGAGTGTAGCGAGCTTGAGTATGGCGGAACCAAAGTAAGTTTTCCATCTTTTCACTGTCTTGGAGGATCTTCCATTTAGTTTGAGTTTGGTTGTATTTTCCTTCATTAATCTATTTGTTCTAGGCCGACTTTCTTCTGTCATTCCATTCCCTACCCAGGGGGATTAGCGTGTTAAACTCAGGCTCCATTTCCTTGCCATTAAAACTTGTTTCTTGGTCCCAGACCGATTTTCTTCTGTCATTCCATTCCCTTATCTTTTCCTTGCCATTAAAACTTGTTTCCATCCCTGTTGTGCTTGAATCTCGCGAGACAAGTGCAACTCTTCGAGTTCCGGTTGCTCGCTCACTCTTTGTGGTCGCCACTTCCATGTACTTTCGAGTCTACTTCCCTCACCGGACTACCTCTCTCCCTTTCCGGTAGCCCAAACCCAATAGCCTTTTGCGAGTCGGTTGTCCGCCCTTCATTCATGGTTGCCCGCATCTGTGTCCACCATCCCATTTTTGTGTCAACAAACAACGAAATCCAAAGTCATTATTTGTTACTAAGAATTTTAGGAAAGGAATAGTTGTGGGTTTTAGAGTTAAATCTCCATAGTGGTCGTATGTTATCGTATTATCATATGGATGGAGTAGTTGAGGTGCTGGTCTAATGATTTTATGGATTCAAAGGCAGAAATGGAAGGATTGAACAAATGGGTAAATCCTATCGACAGCCAAAAGGACAAACCTTGAGAAATCCTCCTAAAGACAATTAGGACCACAACAACTGTCCTAAAACCTCCTCCAATGATGCCCACACTCGTCCAAGAAACTCCAAAACCATTTACTGAGAAGAGCTGGTTAAGATCTTTGCCAAGTACCCCAAGAGGTAGTCTTGCATGCCCTCCCCAGTTGTGCTTCTTACAGCTATCAATTCTTTCTGCCAAAGAGAGAATGTCCTCGTTTATCGTCGATGGACTACATTAAAGCACTCTAAGATTTTCATCTCGATTATACTTCCTTCAGCTCACTTGTGCTTTGCTTGTCCGTTTCTCATTCTACAAGCTCATACGGAATAAAGAAGTCTCCTCCAAGATTCAAGTGTTCAAATTCAAGTGAAAAATCCTTTTAGAGCCTTATCTTTATATTGTTGTCCTTTTTGTAAGGCCAACAAAAGGACAACAATAAAACTAGCAATCACATTACAAGGTGACTAGAAAATTGTGGGTGCGTTCTTTTCATCTTTCGGCCCGTCAATGAGGGTTCAATTTGATATTGGGAGCTTCATCGGTAATATTTCAATTATAAATGGAAGATATAAGAAAAGAAATTTAATTTGAAGACTCGGTATCCTAATTATCTATTACGATTTTTGGATTCATCGCAATGACATTCTATTTGAAGATAAATCTTCAAACATTATTTTATGAATTAATATTAATTTTCTTATTGTCAAATAAATTTATAACTCTAAGCATTTTAAAAATTATCTTGTCTTCAATTTTGAAGAGAAATTATTTTTCATTAATTCTCAATAGCCTTGAAAGAGAGGATCTTTTTCTCTCCCGTCACTTTGTATATTCATTTTTAGAAAAAATTAGTAGGCATTTTGCAAGAACGAGATCAATAACAGTCCTAAAGATTATATTGACTTCTATAAATACGCTGAACATGCCTGAGATATTATTCCTAATATGCTTGCAGAAGATATCCGAACTTGGTCATCATCATTATGTATCATGTCTTTCAAGAGAGAAAAAACACGAGCTTTGGTAACACTGCTTATGTTTTTCCCAGCATGTTTTATGACACCTTTTAAAGCAGTTAAGACAGCTTCGCGAACCCCACTGTCTGATGCCTACAATAGTCAAAACAAATATGTCAGAATTAATACAATTACATCAAAAGTACATAAAATTATATCAGAAGTACAAGGTGCATATAACATCACCTGTAAACTCGAGAGAAGATCACTAACTAGAGGGTCAACCCTCGTACTAAGAGCACTGAGCTTTCCAAGTGCAAGAGCAGCACTAGAGCGAACAGTCCTGTCCCCACACAACACGTTATTAAGCAAAGAAAAACTAAGTAGAAGAGAAATAAGTTCAACCAGTAAAAGATAGGCAGAAACTTCTTTGGAGACATAGCAACTAAAAGTCTGAAAGATATGTAGCATGAGAAATCAACCAGAGCATGAATATATGAAATTCTGATGTCCCACGGATCCATCACTCTTCAAACATTCGATGAAATTTTTTTAACTAATTTTCAAATTTATATTTTGCAGGAGGATCGTATGATTCATCAAAGACATGAAATCATGTGGGCAATATTTTGTGGATATTATTTTGTTGAGGCATAAATGGAAGATCAAGCACATGTCGAATGATTATTCGACTTTCAAAAAAATCTGCCTTGACACTGACCTCCGAGGAATATTTGCAATATTTGGCAGTCTTACTTATCTGTTTTGGACAATGAGCTTCATGAAAATTGTAGCTAGCATCTCAAAGTTTCTAGAATGGAATGAATCGTGGAATGTAGACATCGTTTGCTTGGCCAACTAGTCCAATTACAGAGAGACTAAGTCCGAGTCCAAAACCAATCCGAGTTCAACCCTCTTTCTTTTTTTCAAGAAAATATTAGCACTTTAATTTTAGCTTATGTTGGTAGCTTTGGAGTCTTTTGCTGAACATTATGCTTGTGGGGACTATCTTAGGTTAAGAGGAAACCATAAAGTAATTGATTCTCAGCACTCATTTTCCTCCTTTTTTTTTCCTTTTGAATCTTTACTTATTTTGTGAGAGTTCTAGGTGGAAACCCTAATTCTCTTGGAGGTATTATTTATACCCTCCTTAAGGCTTGTAATCTTCCGCATATTTTGAATCCAAAACTGAAGTTCATCTTCTTCCAAATCTTGAAGCTTCCAAGCAACAAGTCGCCGCCTCTCCACGGTGAGTTGTATCCGAGTGTATGTGTGAGTTTCGATTTCCACCTTTGTGAGTGTAGTGGAATCCTTTTATTGCATCATTTTTCTGCCTCTTCCCTGAAGGTAGAACAATCAACAAGGGTGCATAAAACTCTCATCATAGCAAGTCGGAGTGCTCTTCCTCGAGGAGAGTCAAAGACCCGAGAAAGTGCCTCTTTATCACCTTCCGACCAACAAGCACCACATCACTCATATCTTTTCATTCCCTTCGATTCAACCCCTCATTTTTTGACCCAATCACCCTCACACGTACAGTTTTAACCTGTAACAAGAATCACATCCATTCGGTTTCACACGAGAGTTATGCCTCTCCGAAGTTGATGCATTGCTCTCGGCTAGAGCAGTAATCTAAGCTCTGGTGGCCTCCAGCATTTTAATCATAATTTTTTGTTCCACATCGACTTAGGCCGTGATTAGGGGTGGGCACGGTCTGATTCAAACCCCGGACCGAAGATTTGAGAATTTTTTCCCGAATCCCAGAACCGGCCTTGGGAGGGACCGGGACCGGACCGAAATTTTTGGTCTGGTCCCGGTTCGGTCCCGGTTTCTCCCACCCTATTTATGATTAAAAAAAATAATAATAAATCACATTGAATCACACATACAAAAATAAGATACAGAGGCATCCGAAGCTTCTTCCTCAACTCCTCGTCGATTCGTAGCCCCGAGAGTCCACAACCTTGAACGACTTGATCACGAACTATCTCGCCAGAATCGGAATCGAATCGCCGGTGCCAGGAGACGTCGACGTTTCCATATTCCTTTCTTTCGTCACTTTCCCTTTGGCCCCTGCTAGAAGAATCGAATAAATCTATTTGCAGAAATCAGATCTAGCTTTCTGTTTATAGTTACAGCTGGTGTCTGAATAACACTGGGAGAGCAGAGCACTGAGTAGTGAGCACCAAGGGCCGAGGGGGAGAGCAGGCGAGGCAAGCGCTGAGGACAGTGAGGAGGGACTGGGGTCTGGCCGTCTGGGACTAGAGCACCGGAGCAAACCGTAATCGAGTCTTCTGACTTTGCGTAATCGCCGTAATCGCGTCTTCCGACTTCGTGTAATCGCGTTCGCCTGTTAGGGATACTCAGCAGAGTGAGGTCGTGACAGACTGGGAGGGGAGATCGAATTCGGGATTTCAGGATTTTCAGCAGAGCGAGGTCTTAAGTTCGGTCCGTTGGTCCGGTCCCAATTCTTCGGGATTTCAGGCACTGGACCGAAGACCGGACCGAAGGACTTCGGTTCCAAGTGCCTTGGACCGAAGACTGGACCGCGGTCCATCAAGTAGGGACCGAACCCAGACCGAAACCGCCGGTCCGATCATGGGCACCCCTAGCCGTGATATTTTGAGGGCACATTCCCAACATCCAGGGCTAAAAGCTGTCAAAATTTCAGCTCCAAAATTCAAGTACAGCTCGAGTAGTTGCTGTTTATTTCCAGCAAAACAGCAAGTCCAGTTTTCTTGTGCTTCGAGTTTCACCCATTTTTTAAGCACATCAAATTCAAATACACAACGTAAGATCATTCCTCCAGGAAAAAAACATAAAGAATTTGTTGAGATGCATTGTTGTCTAAGCTTTGTGTAGATAATTTAGAGTTACTAAGTTTTACTAATTTATAGGAATTAGAATATTTTTCTGTATGTGTATTTAGTTTATTCCCTAATTTAGATTATTATTCCCTTATTTACTAGGGTACTATTCATGTATATCAATGAGTAAGAAATCAATTAGCTCTAATATGGTATCAGAGCCAGGTTCTACGAAGAAGAACCCTAGCTAAAAGTCGCGCCGTCCGATGCAAGTGTGATCACAGTGGAATTCGCGCGCCTTTTGAAGCCGTCGGCCCTAGGTTGAGCAGATTATCCTTCTTTTCGTTGTGCTATCTCCTAGTCGCGCACTTCTGGTTTGTAGTTGGCACAACTGTGTTTCTCCGTCTAGTTGCACAAAAATAGTCGGCCGAAGGTCTCAGTTCTGTCGTTGGTAACGCAGAAGTCGTCGGTCGAAGTCGCACGACTAAGTTTCTCCATCTGGTTGAGCAGGAATAGTCAGCTGAAGGTCTCAGTTATGTCGTTGGTCATGCAGAAGTTGTCAGTCAAAGGAGATCTCTTCTTTCATGTCTCTGTTCATTTGGAGTTAAAAAAAAAAAAAAAAATCCATAGTTTTTTTTTTTTTTGTGGTGATTCGCAGAACAACATTTGGGCACCAGTTCTACTGGTGATTCTAATCACAGTTTCACTGTTACCTCTCATAAGTTAAATGAGAGTAACTTTCTTCAATGATCTCATTTCGTCAAACTATTCGTTCAAGGAAAGGGAAAATTTGGATATCTCTCTGGTTCTGCTGTGAAGCCTGAAGATGAAGATGAAAGCTATGATAGATGGGAGGTTGAGAACTCAATGGTCATGTCATGACTGATGAATTCAATGGAGTCAGACATTGCTCGGACCTATCTCTTCCTTCCAACCATGAATGATATATGAGAGGCTGTAAAGGAGACCTACCCTGACTTTTGGAATGCAGGACAAGTCTTTGAGATTAATACTCAATTAAGGAAGGCCCAACAAGAAGAGAAAAGTGTAACGCAATAATATATTAACCTCAAAACTCTATGGTAAGAGTTTGATTTATTCTGTGATTACAAGTAGCACTGTGCAAAGGACAATGTCTTATTTCAGAAAACAGTCGAGAAAGTGAGGGTATTCGATTTCTTGGTAGGCCTAAACAAAGACTTAGATGAGGTGCGTGGACGGATACTTGGTCGAGATCCTCTTCCAAGTACTCGTGAGGTGTTTGCTAAAGTACGCAGAAGTAGTCGACTGGTGATGCTCAGCCATGAGTCAACCATTCCTACATCAGAGACTTCTGCATTAATGATCACTAAGCCAGATAAATCCACTCAGAGGTATCCTAAGCGCTCAGATCGACCAGTCTACGAGTTCTGTCATAAACTCGGACATGTTAAAGCTAAAATGTTGGAAGCTTCATGGCAAGCCTACTGACTTCACTCCAGCCAACAAATCCTTTCGTGACAACAAAGGAGGATTCCAAGTCTCATACGAAGAACCTGCAGCATCTCAATTATCTAGTGATAATTCTCCATTCAACAAGGAAAACCTAAAACAATTGTATCGTTTATGGAGCACATATCAGTCTACCAATACCACATCCAATCCATCATCTTTCCTAGCACAAAAAGGTACTCATGCAGCAATTTTTTATGTCACATTAGATAAATCCGACCACTGGATTATTGATTCAATGGCCATTGATCATATGAGAAGTTCTTATATGTTTTCAACATATTTCTCTTGTTCTAGAAATCAAAAAGTCAAAATTAAATATGGTTCAATGTCTTCAATTGTTGGAAAATGTTCTATCATTGTCTCACATTCCCTTGCCTTAAACAATGTTTTTTATGTGCCCAACTTATCTTGTAACTTGATGTCTGATAACAAAATAACTCAAGATTCTAATTATCTAATCAAATTTGAATCTACTAGTTGTGTTTTTTCGGACTAATGCTCGGGAAGATAATTGACAATGCTAAAGAAAGTAGTGGTCTTTACTACTTTGCCTCGGACAGCTTCTCGATTAAACAAGTTCAGAAACCATATTCCTCTAGTTTTTAGCTTTAGATAATTAAATTATGTTATGTCACTATAGACTTAATCATCTTAATTTTAGTTATTTGAAACATTTATTTCCTGTTTTATTCAATGATAAAGATATTGGTTCTTTTCTATGTGAGATTTGCCAATTTGCTAAACATAGGCGATCTGTTTATCCTACTTTAGCATACAGGCCCTCTAAATCGTTTTTTCTTATTCATAGTGACATGTGGAAACCGTCTAAGGTTAGAAATCTATCTGGCTCTAGATGGTTTATTACTTTTATTGATGATCATACAAGAAACACATGGATTTCTCCGTAAAGAATAATCTGAGGCTGCTGCAACTTTAAAAAATTTTCACTTTATGATTAAAACTCAATTTCGGTATCAAATTCGAGTTTTTAGAACTGATAATGGGAGAGAATATTTTAACAACATTCTTGGTAAGTTTCATGTAAATCAAGGCCTTATCCACCACAGTTCGTGTATTGATACACCCCAACATAATGGAATTGCCGAAAGACAAAATCAACATCTATTATAGGTAGCTCGTGCTCTCATGTTTTCTATGAATATACCTAAAAGATTTTAGGGTGAAGTCATACTTAATTCTGCATACCTAATTAATAGGATGCCCAGCAAAGTACTAAGTTATCGAACCCCCTTAAAAGCTTTACAATCATAATTTCCTCGCAACAGATCTCTCACTAATTTAGTACCTAAAGTTTTTTGTTGTACTAGTTTTGTTCACATTCATGATCATAACCGAAATAAATTAGACCCTAGGGCAACTAAATGTATTTTCTTTGGTTTCTCTCCTACTAAAAAAAGATACAAATGTTTTGCTACGACTTCAGGAAAAATGCTTGTTAGCATGGATATCACATTTTTTGAAAACAAACCTTTTTTGAAAAAACTTTTCTTCAGGGGGAGAATAGGGAAACAAACGAAGATAAGTTTTGAGAAACCATTATTATGCCTACACTTGTTATTAACTATGACCAAAACAAGACACAAATGTTGAACTTGCAGTGAGTAATGTGGTCCCCACCTTTGATCTTCGTGTTTACTCAAGAAGGAAAAAAAACAACGTATTGACATACTATCGACTCCAACAGTGCCATCATCTAAACCATGTATTGATCCAGGTAATCTCAACTCTATTACTCCTATTTCATTTTCTCTTGATCCAACTTTAAAGTCTGATCAGAGTGAACATGATACAATCTCTGAGTCAATCCAAAATGATCTTGTTGTACTCATAGCTCTTAGAAAAAGGAGTTCATGAGTGTACCAAATATCTTATTGTTCGTCATGTGTCATACCATAAACTCTCACCTAGTTTTAGAGTTTTCACCACTAGCATCATTAATGATGAAACTTGAGAGATGACAGAACTTCCAAAAGGAAAATACCTTGAAGGCAGCAAGTGGATTTTCACAATCAAGTATAACTCTGATAGCTCGATACAAAGCAAGGCTTGTAGCTCGAGGGTTTACTCAAACCTACAGCCTAGATTATGTGGAAACATTTACCCCAGTTGTCAAACTCAACACTATCAAGGTCTTACTTTCTCTAGTTGCTAACCTGGATTGATCTCTGTTACAGTTTGATGTTAATAATGCATTTCTTAATGGTGATTTAGAAGAATAGGTGTTTATGCAAGTGCCTCTAGGTTTTGATAATGTAAGCGCCTCTAGGTTTTGATAATGCAAGTGTAGCAACGAAGGTCTGCAAACTAAGGAAGTCTTTATACGGACTCAAGCAATCCCCTCGTGCATGGTTTGCGAGGTTCGCAAAGGGCTTTCAAGGAGCATGACTATTCTCAAGGTCAATCAGATCATACTCTATTCTATAAACACAGCTCAGGAGGTAAAATTGCTATTTTGATTTTGTATGTGGATGATATAATAATGACCGAAAACGATAAGATGGATCTATCAACTTGAAGAAGCTTGTAGCTCATCAGTTTGAGCTTAAGGACTAGGGAAATCTCAAGTTATTCCTATGTTTGGAAGTAGCTAGATCAAAGAATGAGATTGTTATATCTCAGAGGAAGTATGTGCTCAATCTTCTAAAAAAAAAACAGGTCTCCTAGGATGCAAATCTGCCTCAACACCTATTGATCCTAATCAGAAACTCGATCAAGGTAAGAATGAGGTGCCTGTGGACAAAGTTAGATATCAGAAACTGGTTAAAAAACTGATTTACTTAGCTCATACAAGGCTTGATATAGCATTTGTCATTGGCTTAGTAAGCTAGTTCATGCATTGTCCAGCTGAATATCACCTCAAGGCTGTCTACAGAATCCTCCAAAATCCTCCACTACTTCAAAGGAAGTCCGGGCAAGGGCATTATGTTCAGAAAAAATCAAAACAGACAGATTGAAGCGTTTACAAATGTTGATTAGGCATAATCTAAAAAATGTTCGGAGGTCTACATCAGCCTAATGCACGTTTGTATGCAGCAATCTTGTGATATGGAGGAGCAAAAAACAAAATGTTGTGGCAAGGAGCAGTGCAGAAGCTGAGTTTATAGCAATGACTCAAGGAGTTTGTGAAGTTATTTAGCTCAGAAGTATCATAAAAGAACTTAAGATTAAGACTAATAAGCCAATAAAGCTATTTTGTGACAATAAGTCAGCCATCAGCATTGCACATAATCCAGTGCAATACGACAGAACAAAACAAGTGGAGATTGATCGTCATTTCATCAAAGAAAACTCAAAAGATGAGAGATTTGTATGTCATATGTACCAACATTGAACAACTAGCAAATATTCTCACAAAATGGCTCTTCAAGCAAATGTTTGAAGATTTTCTAGTCAAGCTTGGCATGATTTATATCTTTGCTTCACCTTGAGGGGAATGTTGAGATATGTTACTGTCTAAGCATTGTATAAATAATTTAGAGTTATTAATTTTTACTGATTTATAGGGATTAAAATATTTTTATGTATTATTTTATTTAGTTTATTCTCTACTTTAGATTATTCTTTCTTTATTTACTAAGATACTATTCATGCATATCTATGAGAAATCAATGAGTAAGAAATCAATTACTTTTAATAGAATTCATAAGCCATAAGAATCAATATACCTCGTGTTATCCTGTAAACATTTAACAAATGTTGTTTGAAGTTGAGGAAGAAATGGTTTAATTGCAATTCCACCCTTTCGAATCATGATGCTCAAAGTAGACAAAGTGGCGCTCTTTACATGCCAAGGAAAGCGATCACCTACAATCCGGATAAGAGGCCTGTGTTTATAGACATAGAAAAAGTAAAAATTCACATCACCTAAAGTTTGGATAAGAAGCCTATGTTTATTATTTGACATATTTAGAAAGGGTCATAGTTCGTAGACAATAAGACTAAAACATTGCAGGGCAGAAGCAGATAAGCTGTGGAGAAAGAGTTGAAGGACCAGAATAAGCATGAAAGCTAATTCTTAAAAGGAAGAGTTGAGGTCCTTTACATAGAACACTAATTTCACAATTTAAGCTATTTCAGACTCCATAGACAGAAGTTTTGTATGAAATAAAGTGATAAAGTTACAGTTTGAACTCAAATAACTCTTGTTCCTCTAACATCGATTTTTTTTTTTTTAATAATAAACGAATTTAATTAAGAAAACAAAGTACAAAGTGACAGTAGGAGGGAAAGAAATCTTCCCTTCCAATTATCCCAAGAAATCTTATCACATCTTAAATTACTACTAATGACCAAAACTTAGGTTTCTGAGATGAGTAATATATTCCTTATAATAGTATTCACGCAAATGAAATGAAGAAAAAAAACCATGCAATGTAATTTCATTCTTTATGGCTTATGAATTCTATTAGCATATGAGTGTGTAGCATAGCAGAAAACAAACAATTACGAAGCTGAACTTTACATGGTAATGCTTCCCTAGATTAATGAGCATTTCCAAACTTAAATACAAAGAAGGTACAGTTTCCACCAAATTAAGATCCTGAGGCACATACCCGGTAATAGGGATGACAAACTCTTTCATGGCTTGCTCGCTCGTTACTTCAATCAACTCCCCAAGACCCAATGCTGCTTGCTCTCTCATATCAGGAGATCCACTAATTAATCCCTAAAAGTTGATGAAAGACAACAAAAAATATATCTCATCACAACACAGATGAGAAGAAAACATCCATTAAAATACTCTTTAAAGAAAGAACAATACTTTAGAAACATTATCAGCAGTAGGAAAAAGAAATCAGACCCGTTTCTCCCTCAAAAATCAAAGTTAAAGCTACTAGCAAAAAAGGACCTCATGAATTCACCGATGTGTCTTATCAAAAAGAAAAATTACGGATGTGAGAGCCACCAAATATTGTTGATCTCATTGATCCAATGAACTTGACATTGAAGAATCTATTGCTTGCTCACTTTGCTTCCAATAATTAAGTTAAAAAGTACCAAGTCATAATCTTGTATGGGAAATAATTTTTATTTTAAAAAAATCATTAAACATTATTACTTCCCCAAACAACTGAATCTTTGTGGTTCCCTGATTAAGCTCATGAAAGAATTATATCTTTTCTCATCTCAAACAAGATGCAGAGACCTCAGCCAGACAAGATCCAACAGGATTAGACATAAACCTTGTATTAATTTTATTCTCAAACATGCCTTAAGACTTGCACTTTCTTTAATCATATTACAAAACTGATGGATTTCAATCAACTCTAAATCTCGCAATGCTATTTGCGGACATTATAGTTCTTATAAAGAAAAACCTCAAGTTAAAAAAATTACTGTTCCATTCTTTTCAATGTAGATATTGAGGATAACACTTGTTAACTTTTTTATCTTTTATGCCTAGATACCAAGTTTAGTTCATACATATTTGACATATTGGGGTTCTAGTCTTATGAATCAATACTAAAAACCTTCAAAGCAAAGTTGAGGATTAAAGAACTTTCTTGTCGGTTTCGTTCTTGTTATCTCCTTAAACCATTTTATTAAGGAGTAATTTTGAATCTTCTCAACTTTTCCAATTAATGGGGAATATAGATACATATATATATGGTACTTTCATTTACTTTGGTGGTATAAAATTTTATTCTGTCATGTCTATATTTGGGGTCAGTGCCACTCGGAGAATGTCTCAAAACAAAATATATAAAAAATGTACAAGGCAAGGTACTACAGCTGAGACGAATATAGAGCCCGTGTAAAAGGAATTAAATGAATACTTGAAGAAATATAGGAAGCAATGGTTGAAGAGCCTTTGGGAGACAAAAACCAGGTATTATAATTTCTCCTCCCTGCAAAGATTAAAATAAACTGTCAATTACTTTTTGTTAGAAAGAGCCTGAAGTACCAATACGTTGACTAACATTATAAAACATATGGGCTCATATTATTATCCACCTTCTTTTTCCTCCTCTCTTTATCTCTAGATGTAGACACAGCATCACGAACTAATTTAATATATGACGGAAGAGCCTCCTTGGATAAAGAACTGATAACTCTTGACAAAGCTTGCCAAGCAACCTATTTTCATAGAAATGAGATTGCGATTATGATTTTATTTGAATAAAAAACCAATTTTGTAGTTAATAGCAAAAAGAGTATGAAGATGGAAGATTGAGAATAACCAACCCTACGAGGTAAATGGGAAGATTAATGTATGGCATTTGATACAACAAAAAATAGTTAGTGCTCAGTTATACCGCTATTGTAGATGAATCCGAGTCGCTAAGCAAGACAATTAAGGTAGATATCATATTTGGGGCTTCATCAGCCAAATACAGCTTGCTGTTTTTGAAGAAATATCCTATCAAATATGAAGAACTTCTTCGAAGTGACAGCCTGGGAATAATGGACAAAATACTGTGTGAGAGACGAAGACAAACATTCCACATTGAGACTGAGGGATTTGGAAAGAAAGAAAAAAGAATAAAGAGAGGACTAAAATTGAAGGAGCAACTACTAAAACACCACCTGACTATCATTGACACCTTTCAGAAGCTGTGATATTAGAGGCTCAATACCTTCCTCATCAATAACCAGAACTACTGTTTCAGCAGCCTTCTTCGCCTCATTTTGAACATCCTACATTTTCAAGAAGCAACACAATGATAAGTTTTTATTGGAAAAAACGTATTCATTGATAAGAGGAAAAGTAAACAAAAGATGGAAGCGTATCCTATAAAAATTGAATTTATAATTGATGAATATCTGTAAATTAGTTATAATTTTCAGAGACTGATTGCCGTTGTATTTATCCTTTCTTGCTCCACTTATTGTACATACTTTTCGCACTCATACAAATGTTATAATCAGATTAACATGTCACTTCCCTAATTTATTGACTTCCTAAACGGATATTTTTCAATTTGTATATTTATTGAATCCGACCATACAACCAGGTTCTAGATATTTCACTAAATGTAAATATATAGATTGGCTAATTTCTAACATCAATATTAGGGGATTTAAATTTCTTCCTAGGCTAGTCTATGCATTTGTAATCTTTAAATATATAATCCAGTACAAATGTTAAAGTATGAAAGAAAATTACTTACGGGTGGTATTATAGTATGTTACCGAAAGTCATCACCAAAAATAAAATAGCTTAGAATTATATCAGAATCCAAGAAAAAAAAATAAAAGTACACATGTCAGCTACGTACTAGCCTAAAATACATCTTAGACTAGTGTATACCCAGTATAAAGATAGCTACATAATAAATTATGCTTTTACAATAAGATATTAATTGTATGGGTGGCGTTTTTAGATGTGGAAATCTGATCCTATCTAAATAAATCTAAGTCCTAAAAAGTCACAAAAACATTAATAAAAACTGCTTAAAACAAGCAAAGAAAATCATGTAAATCAGATTTGACTATAAAGGAAACAAGGAAAAAAAATTATTTCCCTGGCATGGTAGTAGCTTACTTTGTCATCACAACCAAAAGCAGAGAGCAAAGCAGGAAGAATAGTGCTTAGGTGTGAGTTAAGTCCTGGTCCTGCAACCTCAGCTAATGCTCCAATAGCATGAGCATTAAAGGCACTAAAAAAAAAATCATAATTTTTAGAAAAAACAGGCGAAATGAGTAGAAACTCAATAATTTTGAGAAGAACTTACGAGAGTGGAAGCTGGACCAGTTTAGGTAATATATGAGGTAAAACAGCTGCAGTCCTGACACTGACAGAAATATGTATTTTAGTACTATAACTAATTTAAAGAGACCAGGAAAAAAAGAGACAAAAATAACGACTTCAGAAAACATTTAGTATTTCACCTTAAGATCTGTTTGAGTCCATCAAGTGCAGTGTCTGAACTACTGTCGTCCTCCAAAGCATGCAGAAGTGTTGGAATAATTTCATCAATTGCTTGCATACCAGCACTCTAATCAAAACATTTAACTTTATTTTTTTAAGAAATTAATGAAAAAATGACATTTGTCTTGAAGTTTCACACAAAAATTACAGTTATGAACTTCAATTTAAATTAATTGTTAAGTACACCTTATAAAGTGTGCTGAATGCTAATCCAGCAGATTCGCGAACCTCTGGCATGCTGTTAAAAGATACACGTAATGCCCATACATGTATAGACAAACACATATTTGAAAAACCTAAGAAAAAGATATGACAAACCTATCACAAAGGGCAGTTCGAATGGTAGGAATGAGTTCATCCATAAAATTCAGTAACTGACTCTTCCCAGCACATGCCATCACTTCACTCAAACCAATGCACACTCCCTGTAATGAGATAAAAGTAAAAAAATCTAATTGCCAGAAGAAAAGGAGAATCTTGAAAAGGAACTAGTTAATGATTCCCTTAGCGAGGGAAAGGGGGAGTGATTGAAGTTTTCATTGCAACATATCCAAGATACTTAAAGACCCCAAACTAATAACTACACGCAAAGCTCATGTAGCATGCCCCTGAACCTTAGTCTAAAGATAAAGCTTATTTGTTTTCTAATATGATAAGCAACCAATCAAATAAGGATATACAAGGAGGAAGAATGTAGAAGAGATTTAGAAGGAGAGAGATCCATCGCCACAACCTTCTTTCCTTGGCACCAGAGACAGGAGTATCATGCCTCCAGCACTTCCCTTAGTATCCGTCGACCAAATGATAATTTGACACTTTTTCATTACTTGGTTTGTGTTTGTAATTTGAAATAAACAATTGTAAAAAAAATTTGTGTAAAGGGATAAACAAGAAGATGAGGAGGGGTGTTAAAGTGATATAAACCATGTTAGATATGATAAAAAGACAATAAAAATTACAAAATAACCAAACGTTCGAGAGATCTGTTACCTCTCGTCAATATTCAAGAAATTTGCTAACTCTCTCTTTAAAATAATTTTCCAAAAGATGACCTTCTTTATGCTACAAACTCACTTTAAATAAAAATATCTAAAAAATATTAAAAGACATAATTAAAATAGTACAACTAAATATCACAGGAATTTTAAAAGACAACCAAATGACACTCATTCATCTTAACATTTTATCTTTCCTAGTGCACTTCATTGGAACTCGGATATTACTCGCTGTCCAATGAGCACCTTGTCCTCGAGGTGTATGATCGTGTAATTGTTTTCTTTTTATCGCTTCACTTAATCATCGCTAAAAAATTTGAAGATTTTGCTACATCGTCGGTGTTGAGTTTTGCAAAAAAAATTTGTATTCAATGAGATGTTTGCATGATCTAGCTCAATCCAACTGGTCTGATCACCAAAAAGTCAACCCTAATATTTGTCCTAAAATAATTTATGAACTGAGCTTCTAGCATGTGATTGGGTATGTCTCGAAAAGGGCAGTCAATTTCTTGAACTGCTACTTATACTCTCTTAAGGAACCTTCTCGCCATACAGGCAGGAAATAGTCTCATAATGTTCCATCATGTGATGAACGGAACCTGTCGAACAACTCTATTTTAAAAGCCGCTCAATCCCCCAACATTTGTCAGTCGTCCACCCACTGAAACCATGTGATAGCCTCTCCCTCTAAATGGGCAGCTACCGCATCCATTTTTTCACTCTCGGTCAAACATTAAAGAGCAAAGAACCACTCTACTCTGAACATCCAGTCTTTGGGGTCGTCACCTTCGAACACAAGTATCTCTAATTGCCTAAATCAGGACTTGCTCGCGTGAATGCCTAGCCCTTCATTCGGCTAGACAGGTGAAATCCGCTACCGGTCCTTGACAGGAATCCAAGTAACTCCCTTCGCCAACCTCTAATTCTCCTTCGTCTACTTTTTTCTTACCCAAACCCTTAGAACTGTGAGTTTCTCGTCCCTGTAAGGTCGTCGAAGTGGAAGCAAGCTTCTCCTTAATCGTGGCCATATCGGTCTTCATCACGCCCATCTCGTGAGTTAGTTAATCATACCGAGAACCCACATGCAAAATGCTTTCACATCAGTTCCTCACTTCCATTCTCAACTCTTCACGGAACCATCCCATTTTTTCTTATAGCAAAACCTCTTTACTCTCTCCTCTCCTTTTAGACATTGCTCTGATACCCCGTAAGATGCAATAAAAAGACGAAATAAAAATTACAAAGTAACCAGACGTTCGAAAGTCTATCAGCTCTCCAAAAATAAGTAGACAATCGAGAGGTTTTTTAGTTCTCCCCTCAAAGTAATTTTCCAAAAGATGATCTTTTCCATACTACAATCTATCTTTAAATAAAAAATAGGGAAAAGTATCATTTAGACCCCAACGTATGGGGTCAGTGGTCATTTGGCTCCTAACGTTTAATTTTTACCCAATCAAACCCTAACGTATAAAACGTTTGCCATTCAAACCCTACCGTCAAATTTTCAGTTAAATTTTTTAAAAATTCCCAAACTACCCTCTCTCTCTCTCTCTCTCTGCCTCGCAGACCATTTCGTGGAGATCATCGATCTCTCTCTCTCTCTGCCTCGCAGACCACCCTCTCTCTCTCTGCCTCGCAGACCATTTCGTGGAGATCATCGGTGGTTTTCTATCTGCTAGGCTCGATTTTCATCACTTTATGAACGTATAACGTTCTTTTTTTCTCCTTCGAAGCAGCGAAGTAGAGGTGTGTGCAGAATATTACCTACCCTCGTTCTCTCCCTCGCTCTCTTTCATTTCCGCCATTGTTTTACAGAGAAAAAGCTTAACATTTCTAAAAAAAGTATGGCCAAAATTTTCACTAATTTTTGTCGATTAGCAATACAGACTACAGTGGAACTGTTCAAATTCATATCTACCAGAGAAAATAAAGTATTGTTAATGGGCAAGCGACTCTTTCTCTCTCCTACCTTCGCTCTCTCTCCTTGCGCGTACCGCGCATCAGTGAAAAACCGGTCGACACTTACAAAATTGGTTGACACCTAAACCCTCTCGGGTTGCATCACTTGGTAATATCGGTCGACACCTAAGCATATCGGTCGACACCTCACTTGCAGAAAAAGGGCGTTATTCAGGTTAATCTCTCTCTCTCTCTCTCTCCGTAAAACTCCACCATTCTTCAAATCAACCAGTGCCTTCGACGACAGCCCCTTCCTGGGCCTCAAATTCCATGGCCTCTGCGATATTTCCTCTCCCTCAGCATCTTCACCTTCCCGTTTTCCCTCCTTAACTTCATCTTCTTCGGGGCTCTCGCCTCGCTCGGAATGTATCTCGGATACGTCTGCCGAGGAGCCAGAGGTGAAAGCCACCCGGTTTCGAGCAGCCCTCGATCCAATCCGAGAGTGATTTCGGGCAGATTCAGCCTTGGAATGGTCGGCAGCAGCAGAGGACTCGCCGGCACCGGAGCGGCGAAAGCGGTGGCTAGTATTGGTCTGGTTCTTCCCACCCCATCTCAGGAATGGTAAGGAAAAGTTGTGCAGAGGCTGAGACTTCACCGGGCCGGTAGCCATTGAAACCCAAAACAAAGTCCACTTCGTCCAACCCCGCTCGCATATAATATTCTGCACACACCTCTACTTCGCTGCTTCGAAGGAGAAAAAAAGAACGTTATACGTTCATAAAGTGATGAAAATCGAGCCTAGCAGATAGAAAACCACCGATGATCTCCACGAAATGGTCTGCGAGGCAGAGAGAGAGAGAGAGAGAGAGAGAGAGAGATATAGAGAGAGAGAGAGAGAGAGAGGTGGTAGTTTGGGAATTTTAAAAAAATTTAACTGAAAATTTGACGGTAGGGTTTGAATGGCAAACGTTTTATACGTTAGGGTTTGATTGGGTAAAAATTAAACGTTATGGGCCAAATGACCACTGACCCCATACGTTGGGGTCTAAATGATACTTTTCCCTAAAAAATATCTAAAGAATATTCAAAGACATAATTAAAATATTACAACTAAAAATCATAAGAATCATAAAAGATAACTAAATGACACCTTTTCATTTTAACTTTTATCTTCCTTAGTGCACTTCATTGGAATTTTATCACAAAGTTACAGAGAAATAGAAAATTGTGGTGCTTTCTAAGAAAATTGTATGTGTTCTAAATTGTGTCAGATACCTATCAAATATTGTTAATGTTAGACCAGTTAAGCATCATTGATTATGATTCTCCCCCAAAATACAAGCACGTTGATACGTACCCCATAGGATTTTTATCAAAGAAATCGAATAATAATAAAATCGAACTAACACAAAGATAACGCAGACGTTCGAGAGGACTGCTACCTCTCTCTTTAAACTATTTTCCCAAAAGATAAACCCTCAATGCTACAACCTTCTCTTTAAATAAAAAACATCTAGAGAATATCAAAAGATATAATTAAAATATTATCTAGGAATCTTAAAAGTCACTAAATGTCACCATTTCATCTTAACATTTTACATTCTCAAGTATACTTTATTAGAACTCTATCACACTTATAGGCAAAAAGGTCGTCTACGAGAAAGTTGTTATAGAATAAAGGAATTTAAATGCTCAAGATTTTGCATGTGAAAGGTTTTTTTTTTTTTTTTTTTTTTTGAAATTTTGAAATATAAAATTGAAAATACTCCATGTTTGGTGTAGCCATCCTCCAAAGTATTGAAGTTATGCAAAATGAGAAATATGATATATTTCTTACTTGTCTGATGCTCGTATTTGGGTCTTTAAGCCCATGAGATAATATCGGAATGATCAAAGGAAGAACTCTTTCACCAAGTTTCCTAACAAGCTCACCAAGTGCTCGTCCAGCAACCTATCATAGGATCATTATTTAAAATAATTCTTTTTAAAATAAGTTGGAAGAAAGTAGAAAAGAAATGTAAAAACCTGTCTTCTTTCAGATGATGAAGATGCAAGAGCAGTTATTAGAGTGTTCATTAAAACTGGCATTATTTCCCTGAGAGTCTTTGGAGTATTTGCCACTATAGTCTTCCATACATGTAAGGCAGCCTAAAAATTGACATTTTCAGCTATCAATTCACCTGTGCTGCTTTCATCAGGACACCTAAGGTGCTTATCAGAAGAATGAACGAGGGAACAAGCCTCTACTTACCTGACGAACTGATAAGCTGACATCAGTTCGAACCATATATAAGGCAGCAAGAACTTCATTTCTCTTATCCTTTCCAAGTACTTCAATAATTGCACGTCCATGTGCTTCTGTACTGGCACCTTCATCATCACTGCCACCTTCAAGCAGTGCTTTTCCAGAAGTTCCTGCAACCTAGATGCAGTAGAAATATCCTCAAGTATCAAGTGATAATTCCCCTTTTTTATATATAAGAAATGAAGAGAGTTGATACAAAGAAGAGAAAAGGAAGAATCCTTCTCAAGAATGGTTCCCTTAATTATAATTCTTAAACAGATCACAGAATCTTATACCTTAAATAAAAGATCACCCAACAATTCCACAGAGCTCTGACGAATTCGCCAGTTGTCATTGAAAATCCCGTCCTCAACTGCTGGAAGAAGAAGTGGCAAAGACCTGAAATAAGAAAACATAAAGGAAACTTGTAGTAGGTATCAATCGAGTAGTAGATATACCATGAAAAAACAAATCCAGGTGCAAGATTGAATTCATGTACAGTGCAACAAGCATGGGGATTCAATTGCAAAAAGTTTGATGTCTCTTCCATTTTTTCTTTAGCACTCAAGTTTGAGAGATGACTAAACAACAAAGTACATCAATTGAATCATATATGAAAAGTACATCATTCTTAAAACGCTTCTGAAATTTTAAAAAAGAGAATCTACTTTCATATCTGAAAACTGTTTTACAAGTTATTGTTGACCTGAATAATTTTAACACCTCTGAGATACATTTGCTACAAGTATGAATAGAGACTGATGCATTATATTTATAACCACAACTTTACATACGATGTTGCATAATGCTCAACAAGGACATGTCCTGCACCAAGTGCGGCATCACGTACTGATTCATTCTCATCAGCAAGACCTATATGAGTATACCCAAAAATGGAATTTAAAACACGTCAAAGAATTTTAAAAAAGTACTTCATTTGTCTTTGTATAAAATGAAAACAAAGTATAATGAGAATAATGGCCAAGTACCATCTAATATTGCAGGTAACACCTGCTGCAGATAGTTCTGGAACTGGATACCCAGTGATCTTGGCATATACTGTGAGAAATTTTCAATAAAGAGGCACTAGTTTTATTTAGATATCAAATGAAAAAAAAAAAACTCATCAGGAAAATTCTGATATGGATTTACCTTGAAGAGTGTCAAATACCCATCACGTACGGATGCTCTCTGATGAGAACAGTTTCGAATAATTTCAGGAAGTACATGCTCAAAATATTCAGTTCCAAGGGCAGCTAAAACCTAACAGATAAAACAGATATGATATAATCAGTCACAAAAAAATAGTATTTTGTCGATAAGATAAAAATTTATGACACCTCACTCGTTATGTGAACATAAGAGTCCTCACGTACTTGAGGCATGAAAGCCCTTGTGATTAAAAAAAATATATGAAAAGAAACAAAGATAAAGGATTCTCTGTTAGAGAAAATCAAGCTCATAATTTTAGTCACTCAGTTATAACTTAGTACCAATTTACAATTTGAACTTGTAGCAGGTTTTAAGGACTGATTTGTTGGCATTATGAGATGAAGACATTGTTAGAAGGCTTAAATTTTAAGATGTCGACAGAGGGTCACACAATGGACAATTCAAGGCATGATGATCTAATTTACTTCTAATGAGGACCTGAACATGCACAAACAATACACAACAAAAGAATGCAGAGGAGTCATCCTAATGATTTAGGAGTTCAATTCATGAAATAAGCAGTTCATAGAAAGGTTTCTCTACAGCGATTTAAAAAAAAAAAAAAATGGTCCTAGGTGACAGAAAAGAGATGCCAATTTATCTGTTTTTTCTATAAGACACGGTGTATACTGATATAAAGAAATTTCAAGAGAATAAAGGGAAAAAACCTTACACAAAAAAAAAAATCTAAAAGAAAATCACTTAATTTATAGCAATTTTCCTCCAATTAGAGAGAACTAAACTAAAAGGCTAATTTATCTTTTCAACAACTCCAATTTGTCAAATAGTACCAAACATGACAAATCATGATTAATGGTTTCATTTAGACAAGTGCATGATTGAAAAAATACATCAGTTTGTCCTCACGGGCCCCTTTATTTTCCACACCAAATTCATAATGAATGATGATAGTGAAGAATTGTTAAATCAGATCCCAAATAAAAAAAAGAAGTAATATTATTAAATTTATAATTTGGTGTCCAGAATGTGAAACAGTGGATAGTTTCTTCCTAGTGTCAATGCATTCATTGGCACACAAAACCACGTCCACCCCTGCTAGTTGTTGCTAATCAACACATTATCTCCCTCGAGCGAATGGCCAGCACTATTGTGAAGGTTTTATAATGACTGTTCAACAATATTCTAATCTAGAATACTTACTCTTGTATATTAATATATTTAAGTTATTCTTTACACATTCTTTTTATGTGTGTTTTTCTGTATGAATACAAAATAAGTACTACCACATTAAGTAAAGTGTGCAAATATCTGACCTCACTCAACCCTTGAGCAGCTCCAGAGCGCTCAACATTGCTATTGTCAGATTTAAGGGTATCGAACAACCAAGAAACAAGATCGGGGAAATTTTCCTCTCCCATGCCCTTGATAAGAGAACCAATGGCTCTGGCTGCAACTGATCGAACTTCAGGAATTGGATCTACCAGAACCTGTTATTACCATAATACAGATGAGAAGAAAAGAAACTGATGTTCAACTTACTAGACTGCCCGCCATAAGGAAGTGAAGAGTGACCTTTTTCACTTCAGGAAGAAGTATCCATATGTAAGGTATCATATCGTTGGGTTCTGTGACCAATGAACACATATTTCCAACTATTTGAGCCGCCTTCTTTTTAGTTTCAGCACTCCTCTCCCTCAGCCCTCTATGCACTATTGGCACAAGCAACGCAAGGGAAGGTGCATCAATTGAGTTGATAAAAGTTGTCTGCAGTGAATCATTTTGATTGTCAGAAAAAAGATGAACCAAATATTAGCTAAACTAGTAGTACTCCGTTCTTCTGCATAAGTAACTCATGAATTGTATTTCATCAAGCTTACTTGGAGAAGAATATCAAGGGAATATTTGGTATAGTCATTGGGATCAGTAAGACCCATTAAAAGGGTAGGGACAAGGGCAGATATTTCTGGATTCTTTATCACGCTTCCAACCTAAGAACAATGAAACAAACAAATAATTAAAACATCTTGAAGAAAAGAGAAGAAATATTATAATACGTCAAAAAAAAGTAAAACCTGTTGAAGGGCTGTTTGCCCGGCTGACTGAACTTTTGGATGAGTATCAGTCAAAACCTACACTTGGAAGCAGAAAAACAAATTACTTTTTTCCTTCTTTTGTAAGAAAATGAAAATGAAAATTTGTGTTTACGCCAGTTCTAGTAAAAATGGAGATTCTATTGGAAGGACAAATAAAACAATCCACTGCTGAGAACAACAAAGAGACAGATCTCTATAAACACATAAAACAATGCATCTTTTTATTTTCTTTTAAAAATTTATTTGTATTTTAATTTTTTTTAAACATTCATCAAAGATCAATCAAAAGTCTCAAATAAAATTTCTTTTATTTTACGAGTGAAATTTCATTAATTCATACTCATTAGTGAAGGATTATGATAGAACCCATATAAATAATTAAATCGAAATATTCTTGAAAATATTTTTTGGAAATAATTATAATGGGATGAAAATGTGTCATTTAAATAGATATCTTTTATGATTCTTTAGAAGATATTTATTTAAAAGATGAGAGAAGAGTGCTTAAGGAGATCATCAAAGTATATTCTGAAAGTGAGTTTTCTAAGAAAAGAGCTAGCAGATCATTATAATTTCATGTCCAATCGTATCGTCTCTATTTGTTTTAATTAAATTTTTCGAGTTCCTATCAAATTGGTATCAAGAGTAGTGATCATAATGGCAGAGAAGAAAGGAGAGCGCACAAAGAGTTAGAAGAGAACAAAGTGGGTCTGGAGATGATCAAAATAAGGGAAGTAATTTCAAAGGAAATGGGAGAAATGAATGAGGGAATGATAACTACAAAATAAAAACTACAAACCTTCACTATGTTGCATAATTTGGAGACAAAACAAGCCAATCGAGACAAAGGGAAGAAGGAAAATTGGAGAGAAAGGTGAATATGTTGAGCAGTCCAGCATCACTACACCTCAACTAAACCAAGAATCGGAGGTAGGATTACATGGAGATGGTTACAAAAATGAAAGTCAAGTAAATGACCTCCAAAGATAATGGGCAGAATATCGACAAGAAAATCAACAAGCAAGTTACCAAGGATAGTGGAGCAGAACAAAATCGACAGAGAGAACTCAAAGAAGGAGATTGTCGTGTTGAAAATTGTCTTAGACAGCTTCGAGCTACCCATGTTCAAAGGAGGGTATTGATAGACCTCATATAAATAATAATTAAAAAGTTAATTAGGAATATTTTGAAAGATAAATTTGGAAATAATTGTAGTGGGATGAAAAAATATCATTTAAATGGATGTCTTTTAGGATTCTCTAGAAAATATTTATTTAGAAGAGATGAGGGTACTTAAGAAGATCTTCAAAAGTATATTATGAAAGTAGATTTTAAAAGGGGAGCGAATGTCTGCAATATCATTATATATTTGTTTTCCAATCATATTGTTCTTGTTTTTTTAATCAATTTTTTTGAGTTCCCAACAAGTTAAGAATTTTAAATTAGTCTTCGTACAAGTCATTGGTACATAAATTTACCCATCTACACTTTTTGCAAACTCAATTCCAAGGTAATAGTGAAGGGTACCCTAGGTCCTTAATTTCAAGTCCTAGGGACAAGCTTTTTTAAGTTATTCAAATAGAACAGACCCGAGGACCAAGCAAGCTCATAAGCCTGTGATCTTCTAATATTTTATTTTATCTTTTACTTTATTTTGATTTTATTGGTTTTAACTTCTTACATAGTACTTTGTTTTTTTTAAATATTTTCTTTATCATTTTAAAAATTTTCAGTACAAGATTCAGTTTATTATATTAGAGATTTCAAATTATAATCTGAACTCTATTAAAGGGGTTCTGGAGGTGAATATTAGCGAGACTTTTTGAAACCTTTGATAATTAATACAATTTTTGTTAATTTAAGAGTTATTTTTGTATTGTTATTTTATTTTTCCTATTTTGATTACGAAACAAAACTTTTATTGCTCCAAATTGGTATCAGAACAAAGATTTTTACCTCAACTTGATGGCTGACGAAGGTTCTAGTAGACAAGAATCACCGATGATAAACAGCAATTTGAAATCATTTATAAGCGATTTGAAAAAATCGATCGTGAGATCAACTAAATTCATAAAACTCTTTGCAATCTTCCACAAATGATGACTGTGATGATAATCAAGGAGCGAAAAAATCAGAGGGCTCAAAGATCTGATTTTAATAAATCCTACGACATTCGAGAAAACAATGAATTATGGAAAAGAAACATTAGAAAAAATTCATCGTTAAACCCTAGGGAGGTAGAAGAAGAAAACCCCAACCCTAGGGCTCGGCCAACCGCCGACCACGATCAGGTCGGCCCATCACACCGGCTTATATCACCTGTGACAATTTTCCAGTGAACCATCTAGTGATTCGACCTACCCAGCTCGAAACTTTTAATGAACATACCACTTTTTTTTCCCATTAGATCGAGTTAATAATTATCTCCATCGTCAACAACACAGAAATTTTCATCGAGGATAGCCACAAAGAAATAATTATTCGCCTGATAGAGAAGATTTTTGTGTTGATCGAGTTTTTAATCAAATGTTGAATATTCATGACTTCAAGGTAAAGATGAATTTTCCGAGTATCGACAGTCAATGGGAAAAGTATTGTGATTCGCTTTGGAATCAACCTATCATTGCACACAGTCAAAACAAGATGTCATCATCTTAACATGTTAGCTCAAAAGGCAATCATCCAACCCTTAATGAGTCTTACACATCATCGATTCTAGTGATTCCAGAAACAAATCATGAGATTCAAACCCCTAGAAGGCAATTCTTGCTCTTTAAACACCTTTCAATTTGAATGTGATGATCGATGGCTCCAACAAGAGCTTTACTTATATGACAATGTTAAATCTAAGATTGGTGAATCCAAAATTGGTGGTAGGTGTTAGGTGAGACAATTGGTGTTTTCTACAAACGTGATGAGTTTGTCTCCCCTCAAAGCAAATCTTTTTTCAACAACAAAGCATTGTAGACAATGAATATGGCGAAACAGAGTTAAAGTTGTTTAAGAAATTTCAAAAATTAAACTTTATTATTGTGTTTGAGGTGTCCAAGCAATTTGAAGTTACTAGTGCAATCTCTATCGAAGTTCAAAAAAGAGCATTATGGTATTCATCAAACTTAGTTGTCGAAGAAACAACTACCAAATTCATATTCGATCCAGGAGTTCTTTGTCACAAAACTTAAAGACGTTTTTTTTAAGAGGAGAAGATTAATGTAGAATAGGCCCATGACCAAGCAAGTCAATAAATCTATGATATTTTAATATTTTATTTAATCTCTTACTTTATTTTGCTTTTATTAGTTTTAAATTTTTAAATAGAATTATCTTTTCAAATATTTTCTTTATCTTTTTAAAAGTTTTCGTAAAATATTTAGTTTATTTTATTAGAAATTTGAAATTATAACTCGAACTCTATTTAAAAAGGTTGTGGTGGAGAATACTAGGGAAACTTTTTTAAACTTTTGATAATTAATACAATTTTTCTTAGTTTGAGAGTTACTTCTCCAGTGGTAATTTATTTTTTCTGTTTTGATTACGAAACAAAACTTCCGTTGCACTACTTATTATGTCATTCATCATCCGTGTGTGCAAGTAATATCATCAATGCATACACTTAAGATAGATACCTTTCTCAATATACACCTTTTTAAAGATAGTGTAGGATCTAATTTTACTCGATAGTAGTTGAGTTATAAAAGCGATTAAGTAAATCATTTGAGCTATGATTTCAATGATTGTTTGGGTTGCTACCACCATTCCCTACTTGTGCATTTCTTTGTCGTTCCTTCTCCAAATCTTGGACGAAGTTCATATATATTTGCCATTCTAAATTTCTATTCAGAAATCAATTTTTTACCTCAAATGTTTTGAAAGGTCAATTAAGCTTAGCTGCCTGCGGAAGTGGAATACAGATTAAATTCATCTTGGCCAAGGGGAAAAAGGTTTCATCATAGTCTAATTTATTTGAGTGTGTACGAGTTTGTCAACGTTAAATGTGCTTCATATTTGATAATGAAATATCCACTAGCACGTCAAGACCCTTTCCCATTAAATATAGAAATTAGTTTTATTTTTGTGAAGTACTTCCACTTTTTCAACGGCACTTTTCCAATTTTGATCTTCCAATTCACGGATTTGAAATGAGTAATGGAAAACATACTTCCTGGATTTTTAATGGCTCGCAAGTTAACTAATGAAAGATTTTCAGGAAAGGAAAGTTGAGGATTAGTTTTTTCATATAAGAAAAAAACAAAAAAGACTATCGAGTGTTTGTACTTTAGACACACCTCTGTTAATTTTGGAACAATCTTTGGGAGGCACTGAGATAGTTGTTCTGGTGCGCAGTATGCCATAGCACCAAGTAGTTGTACGCTACTTTGTTTTGTTCGCCAAGCTTTGTCTTCCAGACCCTACAGAATTAGCAATAGATTATATATAACAATTCTGTACACCTGGGAAGGAATATCAATCACACAATAACCTAATTAAGTGCAAGTGTTAAAAAATGAAGCACAAGCTTGACGCAGTGAAAAAACCTCTGAAATACAGTGGTACTGCACATACAACAAGAGAAGACTATTCATGTCATTTAAGTAAATATTATTATTTTTTATTACAAACAGAAAACTAACATTTTTTCACTTCATAAAATTCACGACAATATTTCCATAAAAATGTTAAAAACAAAAAAAAAAGGTCAGTTGTACAGTTTATATCAAAGTAAATAATGCATAAATGTGTGAGCCAGAAAAGAAGCTCCACAAGCAAAGGAGAGTTGCAAATTAGAGCTCAAAAACCCTCCCACGAAAAACAAATTAGAACGGTAAAATACCAGAACGTGTCAATGATAAAAGAACATTTATATCAATAAAAAAAAGGGTAAAGTACCTTCAAGAGAGAAGGAAGCACAAGTTTCACACCCTGAATGGTAAGTTGTGACATCATTGCACGAGCAGCACATTCTGCAGCCTCTCGAACAGCAGCAACTGGGTCAGAAAATGACACTAAAAGCAATGGTAGCATCTGAATCACATACCTGGATGAAAAGGGAAAAGAACTAAAATCAAATACATACAAAAGGGTAACAAAGGTAAGATCATTGTCCTCCACGTACGGTTCAAACAATCTTCCAAGTGTTTCACAAAGGCACTCAAATCCCAATAAAGCTCCTTCACGGCACCTTGCAGAATTCCTGCAACGAATAAAGGAAAAACAATAAGTTTATCTCAATAAGATCTAACTGGAAATAGGACACAACATTGCAGTTCCCTAAACAAGTTGAAATTGACTAATTTTTTACATGGCAAAAGCACTCTGACTACTTTACTCTTTCGGAGGAGAAATTTTTCAATCTACCATTCCTTATGTCTTGCCACTTGAAGGCATAGGCAAAGAACGCCTTTCCCCTAAATTCTAGTCATTGGTGAGAAATACAAGCCAACAGTGTCACTTTCACTCTTTTTGTTGTGCCCTTTCTTTATCGCAAATGAGAGCTCAATTTTTCTGTTTAAAGTTGCATTAGATTTCTTATGCATATGAAATCAATCCGTGGGATTTCTTATTAAAACATATATCAATTTGTGGAATTGCTCTTGGAATCAACAAGGTGTATTTACTTGTTATTACTATGGAATATAATGTTTTTACTTAATGGATGCAGTTATAATATAAAATGCCTTTTTAATAAGTAATCAAAGTGAGTGCAGCGGAAAAAGAATTTGAGATAAGATAATTTACATCCTAACGCTCAATTTATACACCAAACCCTAAACTAATTTGATCTAATTGAATAAAAATCTGAAACATAAAATCAGAATCCCTATAATCTAGGAACAACAAAATTTCATGCAAAAGTAAATAGAATGTACATTCAAATTCAAATAAAAGAAAATAAAAATGTATCGTGGCATATTACGTTTGAAGGAATTTGATGTTTTGGTTATATTTTTAGTGTTAAGATAAGAATGTTAATGAATTGGACGAGGATAAGTTGATGGATTACTAAATATTTAGTAAATTTGATTGAGGGTTTTTGGTCTTGGTAAGGTGAGATCATTTAAAAAATGAAAATTCAAAACAAGTTTGAAGTGTCAACCTATGAACAGTAAGAGTTGACCTGTGCAATCAAAAATTGTCTCTCAAGGTGTCGATCTATTAACAGTGATCGGTCTACACTTCCCCAACAAACGTTGAAATTTCAAGCAAAATTGAACAGAATATGCTTGAATTGTTGACTGAAACTTTAAAGTGTCGACCGAAAAGTCCAAGAAACCACAGATTTAGGCTTAAATCAAGTTATTTCTTCCATCTGTAACACAAGGCAATTGCATAGCAATCTTTGGGAGATATCCTTTCGAATAAGTATGATCAACTTAGAGTTATGCAAGTTTACATTTCCATCCAGTTATATTTTCTTTTGTCTCTCGAAAAGAATGTTATTGATTCTTAAAGATGAACTCTGGTATCCTCCGGTAATTTCTCTTTGAAATATAACTTCTTACCACTCTCATCCACTTGTTAACTTTCATTTTTACAATTTCATATAGAACAAAAGAGCTCTCTCTAAATACAGATGTTTGCTTGGAATTAGGTTATAAGGAAGTTGTATACGAATGATCAAATTCAATAAAAAAATTTCATTTTAGAGACTTATCTCTTCATTGTTATTTATTATGCAAGGATCACGATGAAACTAGCAATTGTACTATAATTCATGGTGAATTTATTAAACGTTTGTGTACACGTCTTTTCTTCTAGATTAACAAGAAACTAAGAGTTTATTCTTATGTTAGGAGTTTCATAGTGATGCTTTTATTATTGAAGAAAGATAGAAGAAGATGAACTTAAATTTGAAAACTATGAATTTTTGCTATTGAGATTCACTTGGCTCCATCCTAAAGAGATTAACTTCGTTGAAGATTCTAAATAATTACTAACGTGATAATATTAAATTTCTTACTGCCAAGTAAAGTTATAGCTAAGTAATTTAATAACTAACTTTTTGATTTGGTTGTTTCTAACTCCAAGAAAATTAACTTTCATTAATTAGTTCTTACTAATTTTTTGTGTTTTATACAAAAAAAAATATAGTAGATAATCAAACTAGAAAATCCATAGCAAAAACAAACAATTTTAGCATAAAAGTATTTGAGCAAACCTGTCCACAAGACCTTGTCGTAGTATAGCCACTATACCATATTTCTTCAAGCACGAAATTCCAAATCCCTTAACAATTCCAGCAAGCCCAAATGCTGCACCGCGGCGCTCCCCATATTTGTCACTCTTCATTAGTTGATCCATTAGCCTAGATACAAGAGCTGGTCCATCGTCCTGGATCCAAAAGATTTAAGAAAAAGCTACCTGGTTAATAAGTATGGTGGAGAAGCCAAAGCATCAAATTAACGACAAGAGACATGTTCAGAACCAGGATGTTTAGAAAAACATACACTAATGTCATATGGAATGACATTTAGAATTGACTTTTATACATGAACAAATAAAATAAAGAAACCCGAAATCAATGAAAAAGGAGAAGTAATATAAAACCTTCATCTAATGAATTAAAACTGTCTTTTTATAACCAAAAAAATTGTAAAGTTTTAGCCCTTCCAAACACAAAAGTGTTGCAGATAGTGCTTTCAAATGTTTTTAACTTGGTGAATCACAAAACTAGAAAATCCATACGTACCGAGGTTATAATTGAAAGTAAATAAATAAGCAACCACTGACATACCTCTTTTGATTGCATTAGTGGGGAAAGGCATGTTGAAACAGCGCGTTGAACAGCTTCAGATGGAGTGTTTAACACATCTAACAACTTATCAACAACAGCATGCACTTTAGGATCATCCTGAACCAAAATGTAGACATAGTTACACAACAATGAGAACACCAAGATTTAGTGTTATTCCCAGAAAAATGTAATAAAAATGTCACCTTTGCTAAATGTTTTGCTAATGCTCCAGTAAAAATAACCACACCCTCTCGAACCAAGTCATATTTTTCTTCATCAGAAGCCTGAAAAAAAAAAGTTTCTTAGTAATATAAAAGGGATATGTAATAAAAAGAAATACATCATAGACTAGGTTTGTTTTCCTGCCACTAATAGAAAACCACAGTTTGTGATAGGTAGACATAAATGCTGGAGAAACGCATCTCTACAAATAAAACAGCTACTTACCCTTTTGTTCAAGTAGTTTTCGAATATGGGAAATAGCAAGGTGATATTTTCTTTTCCATGCTTATCAATGATAAGGATACCAGCATTAATCATTCTTCCTCGAACATCTGCATTAGGATCCCCCTGCAGAAAGTATTCATACTCCCGTAATAAAAATCATTGTTATATGCAACCTTTGCAAGTACTTTTTCGCCTCACCAAAGAGCAAAGAGGGAGAGAGGTCTAGGTACCAGTATATTCTACAATTTCGGTAATATCACAAGAAAAAGTATCTTACCAAGGCTCGTGAAATGAGGAATGTCATTACAAAAGGAAGGTCTTTCATTCTCAACACATCGGCAGCTGAATGCAATGCCAATCCTATTCCTTGCCGACCCAACCAACCAGCATCAATTGTATTCGCACCAAAACCAGCATCATTGATATACATAGAAAATAGTGTCGAGAGAGATTCCTGGGAATTGTTCATTTTTATAAGAAAAAGTGGGTTTTTGTAAAAACATTCCTGACGGTATCAAATAACGAGGAAACCACATTATGAGGACCATGGGTAAATGTTAATGAGGCCTACCTGAATAGAATCTGGATATTCATCTAAAAGACCAGCTAATGCTTCAGCAGCAGCCAAGCGAACATTATAATTATTATTTGAAAGTGCTTTGAATAGACCAGAATAATCAGTCCCAAAGTCGTGTCCATAGCGATCCCATAGATCTTCTGCTGATTCAGCCACCGACTATACAAAAGTTGATATAAAAACCATAAAGAGAATGGAAAAAGGTTGAAGAATAGTTTATTGGAGAACATAACTAGCATCGTTAATATAATATTTTCTTAAAAAATTGCCACTCATCCAAAAGGCTTATGTTGTTTCCGTAGTTACATTTCATTTCATTTGTCAGCATTCTCTTTATGTAGGCCAATAATTGTTCAATGATTATATTTCATTTCTGGGAGTAGAAGTGAGTGTGAGGTTATTCTTTTGGAAAGATAGATGGAAAGGGTCTAATTCCTCGGAAATAGATTATCTAGATTTATTTTCCTTAACTAGAGTAAGAGAACTTGTTTGATACCATGAGTAGCAGGATTTGGACGAATCTCAACTTGGAACAGCCTATGAAGAGTTCACTAAGCGATGTGAAAGTGTAAAAAGAATTTATTGTGTTGAATGCCCAATAATAATGGGGTTTTCAACGAGGTATTTCTACAAAGACCTTAAAGGTAAGTTTTTTCAATCCAGTAAGCAATGAGATAGAAAGTCACAGGTTCTTCGGAGAGCAGTGTTTTTGGCGAGGTTTGCATGGCATTTCTCTCGCTTGATAATTATATTTTATTTATCAGCATCCAATGCAAGCCAATGATTGTTGCTTGGCGAGTCTTGCATGAAGTGAATAAGAAAGACTCCCAATAAACCAAGATTAAGCTAATAGGACCCCGACTAGGGGAAACAACTAAAAATATAGAATAAAATGGAAGATGAAGATAACCAAGAACGGTTGATCATTTTGACTGAACGTAAAAACTGAAATTAAAAATATCAAGCAATTCAAGGAGCTTGTACCATTGAAAAGACCCAAATAAGTTTTAATAAAAAGACATAATGGAAATTACAAAGTAACCAGACGTTCGAGAGATCTGTTAGTTCTCCTAAAACAAAGAGACGTTTAAGAGGTCTGCTAGCCCTCCAGTCAGACTGTTTTTCGAAAAAGATAATCATCTCCAATGCTACTACCTTTGTAGCACCCGGCCTTTTTGCTGTAATTATTTCCCGAATCACTTTGCAGGATTAATTTAATATTAATACAATATGTGTTGTGTTGGGAAGCAAACAAATGTGTAACTAAACAAAACACTAAGTTTGAAATGCATGAAAGGGCAAATTTGAGAGAAATTAAGGTTGGTGGGAGATAGCCAATGGATAGCTGACACTTGGCAGCTTGTTGAAGAAGCTAAGTCCTTCCTCCTACGTGAAATCTGCATTTCACTTCTCTGCTTCTTCGCTTCCCTCTTTGCTTTCTCTCTTCCAGGCGACTGAAACAAAGTACCAAACCTTGTTTCTCCTGCATTCTTCTGTTTCCTTCAGCAAAAGGTAAGCATCTACTCATGCTAACAAGTTTGGACAAGTTTAATGTGGGTTTTTACCGAAGTTTAGGGTTATGGTATTTAGAGAAAAACTCACTGTCTTTGGATGAAAACACGTTGGTGTGTTTTCTAAAGATTTGAAACGTGTTGCTGCTGATTCTTCTAACTTGTTAGTTAGCATTTGCAGCATTGTTTATTTCTCTACGTGCTTGTTACAGATCTGTGCATTTCCGAGACTTTCCAGCCAACTGCATCGCGGATAACAGGTAAGTTCATATCTGTAGGTTGGCCCTTAAAGTCCTACATCACGGAGGTACTAGGTGTTTCAGTTCTGTCGGGTTGTTTTGGGTAAAAACGTTATAGTTTATGTTCTGAGTTGTCTGTATTCTGCTTCACAGTATGTTCTGTTATTTCTGTCGTCTGCTATTGTAAGTTCAGGCACTGAAAATGTTCATGCATACACGTTTTCACCGAAAGTTCATGCAAAATCGATTTCTGTACACTGTTTGAAACTAAACAAAATAAAATCTGACTGAAATGTATCGGTTAAGTGTGGGACGGGGACTGGCCCCCAGATCTGTTTCTGTACTCTACCGTATAACTGTTGTGCCTGATAGTGCACCCACTGTTCGCCAGTTCCCCTATAAGCCCCACTTATACCCCACTGCCACTGAAACGTAATGTACTGTACTGTCACTGAATTTCTGAAAACCGCATGCATAGCATATGCATCACAGCATTTTATATGTTCTTACTGAGCTTTAGGCTCATAGATGAACTCTCTGATATAGGTACTGAACCCGAAAATGAGGACTTTGTGCCTCAGTCTGATAAATAGGTGGCTGGTGGCTCGAGCTCTCGGGGGTGGCTGCTGCAGTTAGACATATTTCATTCCCGAGGTTTAAGTTTTTTTAAAGTGATGTACAAGTCTGTGAAACTTTACTGAGATTCTGCTGTTTTGTTTTTAAACTTCAGCTGTCGTTCTGTGTTTGATTTAAAAACTTCTGTTTTGGGAAATTCTGTAATTATATGTTAAGTTCTGTACTGTCTCTGAGATTTTGAAACAATGTATAGATTCGGTGTCAATGTTTAAAACCGCTGTATTTGACAGTTAAGTTTATATTCTAAAGTATTCTGGAATTGTTTGGGATATTTTCTGTTAATCTGTGCATTGATGATTTCTGGTTTTGGAACTATCCATGCAATTTGTTTCTTTAAATCTGTCAATTGTAAAATATGTTTTACAATCTTGTTTAGAATCGGGTATTGAAAGTTTACAATTTTCATGTCTTCCGTTGTGCTGTATTTGACAGTTGGATTATGTTCTGAAGTATTCTGAAATAGTTTGGAATATTTACTGTTAGTCTATGCATGGATGGCTTCTGGTTTTAGAGTTGTCCATGCAACTGGATTTTTTCTTAAGTTACTGTCGTGTTTTCAGACATGTTCAAAATCATGTGTTTTTAATCGTTTTTTAGGTTTAAAATTTTATCCACCGATTGCACTGTTCACATCCACCGATTTCTTTGTTCACCTTGTTGTAGTTTACATCCACCGATCATTGTTCACTTTTGTCTTATTATATCCACCGATCACTGTTCACTTTTGTCTTATTATATCCACCGATTGCACTGTTCACATCCACCGATTTCTTTGTTCACCTTGTTGTAGTTTACATCCACCGATCACTGTTCACTTTTGTCTTATTATATCCACCGATTGCACTGTTCACATCCACCGATTTCTTGTTCACCTTGTTGTAGTTTACATCCACCGATCACTGTTCACTTTTGTCTTATTATATCCACCGATTGCACTGTTCACATCCACCGATTGCACTGTTCACATCCACCGATTTCTTTGTTCACCTTGTTGTAGTTTACATCCACCGATCATTGTTCACTTTTGTCTTATTATATCCACCGATTGCACTGTTCACATCCACCGATTTCTTTGTTCATCTTGTTGTAGTTTACATCCACCGATTTCTTTGTTCACCTTGTTGTAGTTTACATCCACCGATTTCTTTGTTCACCTTGTTGTAGTTTACATCCACCGATTTCTTTGTTCACCTTGTTGTAGTTTACATCCACCGATCATTGTTCACTTTTGTCTTATTATATCCACCGATTGCACTGTTCACATCCACCGATTTCTTTGTTCACCTTGTTGTAGTTTACATCCACCGATCATTGTTCACTTTTGTCTTATTATATCCACCGATTGCACTGTTCACATCCACCGATTTCTTTGTTCACCTTGTTGTAGTTTACATCCACCGATTTCTTTGTTCACCTTGTTGTAGTTTACATCCACCGATTTCTTTGTTCACCTTGTTGTAGTTTACATCCACCGATCATTGTTCACTTTTGTCTTATTATATCCACCGATTGCACTGTTCACATCCACCGATTTCTTTGTTCACCTTGTTGTAGTTTACATCCACCGATTTCTTTGTTCACCTTGTTGTAGTTTACATCCACCGATTTCTTTGTTCACCTTGTTGTAGTTTACATCCACCGATCATTGTTCACTTTTGTCTTATTATATCCACCGATTGCACTGTTCACATCCACCGATTTCTTTGTTCACCTTGTTGTAGTTTACATCCACCGATCATTGTTCACTTTTGTCTTATTATATCCACCGATTGCACTGTTCACATCCACCGATTTCTTTGTTCACCTTGTTGTAGTTTACATCCACCGATTTCTTTGTTCACCTTGTTGTAGTTTACATCCACCGATTTCTTTGTTCACCTTGTTGTAGTTTACATCCACCGATCATTGTTCACTTTTGTCTTATTATATCCACCGATTGCACTGTTCACATCCACCGATTTCTTTGTTCACCTTGTTGTAGTTTACATCCACCGATCATTGTTCACTTTTGTCTTATTATATCCACCGATTGCACTGTTCACATCCACCGATTTCTTTGTTCACCTTGTTGTAGTTTACATCCACCGATTTCTTTGTTCACCTTGTTGTAGTTTACATCCACCGATTTCTTTGTTCACCTTGTTGTAGTTTTCACCTTGTTGTAGTTACATTCACCGATCACTGTTCACTTTTGTCTTATTATATCCACCGATTGCACTGTTCACATCCCTGATTTCTTGTTCAACTTGTTGTAGTTTACATCCACCGATCACTGTTCCTTTTGTCTTATTATATCCACCGATTGCACTGTTCACAGCCACCGATTTCTTTGTTCACCTTGTTGTAGTTTACATCCACCGATTTCACTGTTCACGGTCCACCGATTGCACTGTTTCATTTCTCCTTGCTTCCAGTCTTCCTGCTCTTCCTGCTCTCCTTCTGCATCATCTGTAGTCTAGTTTTACTGTTTCTTGTTCTCTGTTTTGATTCCAAATCCCGAAAATGTTTTCCTTCTCTGTTAAGCTTTAAGGTTTTACTCTTAAAAGTTCAGTCTGTTTTCTGTCTGCTTATAAAAAAAAAAATAGTCCCCGTTTTGAAATGTCCCGGAGTGATGGCTCCTCATCCCCGACCGGGTCGGGGGTCGTCACAACCTTCTCTTTAAATAAACAATATCTAGAATACTAAAAGATGTATTTAAAATATCATCTAGAAATACTAAAAAGCAAATAAACGACATCCATTTATTTTAACATTTTATCTTCCATAGTGAACTCCTTTGGAACTCTATCAGAAAGGTGCAGCTGAAGTTTTGTTTCGTTATCGAAATAGGAAAATAAAGTAATACCAGAAAAATAATTCTCAAAATAGAAAAACTTGTATTAATTATCAAAAGTCTATTTCCAATATTCACCACCGCCCTTAAAATAGAGTTTTGTTTATAATTTAAAATCCCTAACAAATCTGTAGAAAAATAAAATAAATCTCGACAAAAATTTTAAAAAATAAACTCTATCTAAGAAGTCAAAACTAATAAAATCAAATACGAAAAATAAACAATAAAATAAAATATTAAAAAATCACAAATCTTAAAAGATCCATGGGCTTTTTTGGGCTTGCTTGTCCTACATCAATCTCATTCCCTTAAAAAAACTCGCTCTCGAGTTTTATAGCAGCAAAAAATTCATCTAAGAGAATATACTTTATTTGTTGACGTCAGAAGATGTGAAACCAGAACGATTTTCTTATCGAGCCACTGAAACACAAAGTTATTATCTCGCTCTCTATAAGTCGCATCAACATCATAGAGTCAGGGTCGTCCAAGTAAGACATGACAAGCATCAATATTCACCACATCACATATGATTTCATCTTTATAATACGCTTCGATGGACATTGAAAGCTTGCAAACTTCATGTACTCGAACTTCAAATCTTTTTTTAATCCATGCAATTTTATATGGGAAAGGAAATTCTTCCATCAGTAAATTCAGAGTCTGCACCAAAGCCTTGTAAACTATATTGTTTGTACTGTCATTGTCAATAATCATATTACAGACTTTGTCACCTATGGTGCATCTTGTTTGAAATATCTTGTGGTGTTGAGAGTTGTCTAGTGATTTCGAGGTAATCAAAAGTCGTTGGAGTACACACACAACTTCTTCGCCCACGTCTTCTTCTGCAATTTCAGTACTTGCACAAATATCTCCTTCAAGACCGTGTTTGTCAGCTGCACTATCCTCTATAAAATTAACTGGACACTTGCTCAGACAAGTGTTGGAAAGGAGACCTGGTTAGTTGCACCAGAAACATTTTTAGGCACGCATAAGGATTATTAATGACTTGTTGCAGGCGAGGTTGATCTAGAGGATCAGGCTGAACAATGGTTGAAGAGTTTCTAATGATATTCTGTTCTGAAATTTTATTTGAAGAACCATCAATAATTGTCGATTCAGTGGGAATAAATGAACTCCCTGGAGTGGGTCGGCGAAAATTACTGGGTGTACGCACTACATGCCTACGAAATTGGACTTCTACTTTCATTGTCAAATTAACCGCATCTGTCATAGTTCAAGTAGTTCGAAGAGCCAAACGATCTTGAATAGTTAATTTGAGGCCATCAATATATCGAGCAATAAGTTGGTCTTCAATTGCAGAAAAATTCACCATTGCATTTAACTGATAGAATTCTTCTATATACTCATTCACTGTTCGATTGGCTTGTCGACAATTCTAATATTGTTGATATAGAAACTGCTCATAATCAGGAGGTAGAAATCGCCCGTGTAATAATCGCTTCATCTTGGCCCAAGTTCAAACACGCATTTTTCCTTGCCTCTATATATTCAATTAGAGTTGCTCCCACCATGTTGAAGCTCCACCCTTTAACTTATAGGCCACGAGTTTGACCTGAAGTTCTTCTGCAATATTAAAATAATCAAAAAAAATTCAACCGAATGAACCCAGTCAAGAAAATCTTCAATATTTAACCGGCCATCAAAAGTAGAGAGGCCATTTTCATCTTGAACTCGTGAGTATCCGGCCTTAACTTAAAAACTTGAATTGGGTTGTTCAAAACCCTAGCTCTCTTGTCGGAAAATTCGTTGCCAGAGTCGAGTTCGTTCCTTTCACCGACCAGAAACCCTTGCTGACCTTCGGCAATGTTGAGGTGGCCTTGAATCGGTCATTTTTGTCGCTAATAGGTGAGAAGTTCGACGATTTCGCGGGCTGTTGGGTCGCCAAACGAGAATCCACGAGTTCTGTCCGGCGATGCTGCGTCGCCTTTGTTCCTTCTCGGCGCGGCGCCGGCAGGTCGAGATTGAGGGACCACCCCTCACATTCATCGAATGCTTCTGGAAGCGGCTAGATCCTATTTGTCTCTGTCTGCGCGACCATGGCTATTGCTCGGCAGAGTTCCAGGTTGAGGAAGGTTCCTCTACGGTTGCTGGCCTCTTCTAGTGGTCGTGGTTGGCCACTCTAATTCGCTACAATCAAATTTTTTAGCCCTCTGATTTTGTTGCTCCCCAAAAATTGCTCCAATCAAAATCTGCAAAAGATTGCTAAAATACCCCTATTTAACAACTACCTTCTATAATAACATTTTAAAATAAATTGCATCAATACTTCTCCCATCAATTCAAACTTGTCCTCAAAGCGAAAGGGGGGTATTGTTAGAAAATAATCATAGGAGAATTTTAAAAATTATATAATGTGTTGACAAAGTTAGTTTTTGTTAGTTTACAAGTTCTGAGATGTTATAGCAAGTAAGAGGGGTTATTATAGATGGGAAAGAGGGAGTGTGAAAAAATGTTTTTTTATGATGATTATTAATAAAGGAATGTTCTTGGTAGATTATTAGATTTTTACAAATCTAGTATTATTGCTAAAATTTATGGTTAGTTTTGAAGTTCTCGTTCCATGAACTATCGTTTATTTCATGTAATGCAATTCTCTTTCCATCAATGGTAACACAGTCAATCCAATACAGGAACGAAAAAGATGGCGACGATCTTGCCAAGGATCAAGCAAAAACACAAACTCCTACAGGAAATATTGGCCGAGTTGAGGTTGTTGCGGATAGTATACCAAAAATCATGAGAAACACTCAATAAACCCTCATCTAGCAATAATTTGAAGGGATTTCAAGGTCAAACTCATTCGTCTCAGGAAGAACCTTCCGATGAAATTAAGCTGAGAAAGCACAAATCATTAACCTCTATCATGCTGGAGGAGCATGCTAAACTAAGGTTGTCAAATGGTAGTGGTGGAGGTCCTATGAGCAATGGTAGTGTGTCGAAGGTTGTTGATGGAAAAAGCCATGTTCAAGATAGTGAAAACAAAGAACGATCCCATGCATTGCTGAAAAATGTCTTCGGGCATATTGACAGACCACGAGAAGAAATAAAGTTGAACTTGCCTAATCTCTTCAATAAGAAGGGAGGCTACGTGATTTGGTTGGGCTTGATTTTCAGCAAGGAGAAGAAGTTTCGAACACGCTACTGTGGGATGAACGGTACACAACAACAGATGTTCGACAGAGGCCAAGTTTGAGAAGATCAGGGTTGGGGAAGAGGGCCACTGTTTTTCGATACGACCAAGTCTAGGACAATCTCATCACCAACCAAAGAATTTCTGGTCAATAAGCACTAGTTCAAAAGAGGCACCGAACAAAGGAAGAAGTTCTCACGAAGGACAGATCGACAGAGTTCTGAGGTATTCCAAGGGCAATCGTGCACTTTTAGGGGCAGCTTGAGCGTTTCCTGACGGCAGCAAGTTATGAGCAGTCCAAAACAAGAATTTTTAACCACCTCTGATCGTGAGAGCGTGCAAGGCTGGGGAAGGAAGTTGGAATGTCTTTTTGGAGTGGGGCCATATGCTAATATTGGATCAGGCTTGGGATTATGCGTGTTGGACCATTTTAGGAAGAACCCAATTGGAAATGGGAAGAAATTAAGAATATCTGACGGAAAAATAGTTGGGCCCAATGATCGCATATTCCTTCATATGCCATTCAATTTCCTCGAACAAATGCAAAATAATGCTTGGTAGAGTGACAATACAAGGGGTAACGAATTGAAAAAAAATGGACGAAAAGGACGCGACTGAAAGATTCATATGATTGTAACTCCGATTTTTATCTTACGACCTCAAAGACAAGGTCGAATTTGAAGAAATGAGTATTGTTATGAAATAATCAAAGAGATATTTTGAAAATTATATATATTGTGTTGGCAAAGTTAGTTTTTTGTTATTTTACTGCGAAATTTTAAGAAAGTTAGAGTTAGTAAAATGAGGTTATTCTAGATACGAAGGGGTAAGTGTGTAAATGATGTTTTTATATGATGATTATTGATGAAGGAATGATCTTGGTAGATTATTAAGTTATGGTTAGTTTGGAGTTCGCGTTACATGTAATTATTTTTTATTTGTTGCAGGGCAATTCTCTTTCCATCAAATACATATTAGAAATTTAGTAATTGCCTTCTACATTACAATAGCTTTCCCAATCATTTCCATCGTCCTGTTGCAATCAATCAATTACTCCACATCTAAAATTCTAAATTTTAGATAGGTTTTTGTACATACAAAAAAAGTATACCACAGATATTGACCATTCTTGAGCCAACAATGAACAAGAAAACAATTACCAAAAACAAAATAGAAAATTTATAGATTTTTTAAGATCGCTGATAGAATAGATTCAAAAAGAAAACATTAATTCTTTATTGGCAAATAAGAAACCAACGCTCAGCCCGGTAGAAATGATTCGATCTAACATCAGAATATAGACACTTAGGAAAAAAAGAACGGAAAAAAAAAAGGACACCAGGCATACCTTTTCTGGGTCGTGTAAAGCAATCCAAATACTTGTTGCAATTTCAACGTTCTGAGGAATAGAACGGCTAGAAACAGCTGGAATGCACTTAACAGCATTCAAGCAGGCCATTCTAACATGCACATCTTTTGCATATATTCCATATAAAGCCTGCATTCATATAAAGACCAGCTAATCAATTATATGTCATCAAAGCCATACTGGGAACTTAAATGATATGTAAACTACTTACTGAGGACACTTCATCAGATTGTATACCAAGACACAACTCATTTAATGCAGGGGCAACTGAGGTTTTGTAAGCTGGAACAACACCAAGAACATGATAAAGTACCTGCAGCACAGAATGACAGAATAACATTAGCACATACAGATGAGTCAGAAAACCAAAAAACAAAAGCAATGGAATGGAATGGAATGGATTGTTACTGAGAGCATTCGCAGCCTGGGTAGGGGTAGTAGAGGATCCATGTGCATATAAAGAATCCGAAGAACATCATCATGAAGGCTTGTTTTTTTGGAAGATAACAATATTCGCTCCATAATCTGAAACATGAATAAATTTAGAAATTAAAAAAGACATCTTAAGGGAGATTTATTCATATAGTATGAGTATGAAACTTACTGGGAATATAAATGAAAAGGAATCAACAGGAAGAGGTCCACAATTGCAAGATATAGACAGGCCACTTATTACTCGTTCAAAAAGATTAGAAAAGGGTCTTTCAGTGTTCCCGGGATCGCTAGCCAATGACATCAAATCCACATTAACACAATCCTCATCAATCACAATCAGACGTAAGGCAGTGGCGATGTCAAGGGCCCAATTACAAAGAGGTGGAGCAGTGCATCTGGATAGCTTAACCAAGGTTTCATAGGCCTCCTCATTTACTATTGGAGAGCATAGCAAAGGATTTACAAATTTTACCTAATACAAGAAAAATTAAGATAAGAAGTTAGACAATAATAACTGGGAATGTCATGATGTTGACAAATTTTCATGGGGCCTCCACAGCCCACCCAGAAAAATAAGAAAACTGCAAAGGAAAAAAAAATGTGAGTGCGCTTAACATGAGAGAGTGTAAGGTGTTACAAATAAGAAAATCTAAAACAATAAATAATACATTCTATATCCAATCTTTCAATTATTTTTCTAATTTTTATTTTACTAAAAATGCATAAGAAAACTGTATTAAATATTTTATGAAAGGATTCAACAGTTTCAAATCATAACACCCGTACTGGGACAGTCATTTTGCCTCAAATAACAAAGACACTGCATCCACAAACAAACCGCGGGTTTCAGTAGTAAAGAAACTGCAAAAAAGAAAAAGAACAAAAAGGCAAGCTTTTTTCTTAAGAGAAACACAAACCAGGGATGGTAGTTGACTGTGTGCATATACAAGATTAGAAATAGCCATCTCTCCAAGAGTTCTGAGCCTGAGAGTCACCGATGTTTGTATTTTTTGAACCTTCTCCCGAACTAATGCCTCCTCTCTAAGCAGTATCTCTCGTGCCTCTTCTTTTGCTGTCTTACCTTTATCTACCCAGAAAAAGAACCACGATTACATAATAACTAAAAATTAAACAAATTTCATAGCAAAAAGAGGATTTTAGAATGGCGTGCCAGATTTTCTTGTGGATTTCCCAGTATCTTTTTTTGCCAAACCAGCTACTTCTCTTTTCAAGGAACTGTTATAACTGTCATTGTCCTATGATAAATATAAGCATGTAATAAGGAATCATCCCAAGAGAAGATGAACAATAGAAAATAAAAATAAAATAAAAAGGACGAACAGTCATCTATCTATACAGTACTTTATCATCTTGAGCTTCATACATACGAAACCGGCCCTTAGCTTGTTTTGTATTTTTAGCAGCAATCGACTCTGCAACATAAACCCCTTGCTCACTTGACAGCGTTCCTTCAGGAGTATGGAAAATCTGAAACAATAGACTTAAAATAAGGAAATTATGAACACAAGAGGAAACATTACATGAAAATCGACTCATTACAGAGGCTATATTCACAGAGGTATAATAAGAAAGAAAAATACAGAATGTTGTAAATATTAAACATTGTATAAATGGAAGAGGTTTCGTTTTATAACCCATGTGTGGTGAGTGAAACTGATTTTGCAGTTTTTCTATTTTGGAGCCGTAACTTTCTTCATAACTTGCTCCATGATACGAGAATATTTAGAACATCAATGCAAATTTATATTGAATATAAAAAAGGATAAACGAACAAACATATTCTTCTAGTAGATTTTAATAACAGAGTTTTGTGGCGACTTTTTTAGCAATAGAGAATCTTGGTGGTGCAACGGAATTTTGTTTCGTAAACAATTAGGGAATTAGGAAAATAACCTCTAGGGTATTCAATAACTCAATAACAAAACATAATTTTAATGTTTAACATCAATCATTCAAATAGAAGAGGAAAAAATAAATAACTAAAATAAAACAAAGTATTAAATAATAAACGACTAATAAACGAGTAATGGATTTGGATCTGTCTGGGCCTGGGCTTGGGCTTGGGCTTGGGCCGCATCAATCTCCTCCTCTCCAAGGGAACTCGCCCCCGAGTTATGCAGTTGCAAAGAGAGCTCATCAGGAGGATGACACTCGAAGATGTCAACTACATTGAAAGTATTGAAAATATTCATGTCGGTTGGTAAATCTATCGGCAGGTAAATCAATCTTGCAAGTATTGTCACCAATTTTGCAAAGAATGCAAATGGACCAATCTTTTTAGCCTTGAGTTGGTTATAAGTCGCAACAGGGAATCAATGCTTACGTAAGTGTATCATCACTAAATCCCCTTCATTGAATAAATTGAGACGTCGATACTGATATGCCGCTGACTTATAATGAGAATTAGCCTCTTCCAAGTTCCGTTTCACGTCCTGATGAAACTGTTGAACTCGCTCGGGAAATTCTTCCGCATTTAGATTACCATCAGAAGAGAAAGGAAGACAGAGTAAATCAACAGTATGCCTTAGAGCGCTAATGTAAACTATTTCAAAAGGAGTCTTCTTGGTAGAACGATTAGGCATGCTATTGAAAGCAAATTCAATGTGTGGAAGAGCAACATCCCTCTTTGTTTCGGTTTATCTCCACAAACTGATCGAATCATGTTGCCCAAACTACGGTTGGTTACTTCAGTCTGTCCATCTATTTGGGGATGACTAGTGCTGCTATATTTCAACGAGGTGTCGAATAACTTCCATAGAATTTTCCCAAAAGTGGCTAAGGAATTTGACGTCCCTGTCAAAAGTTATAGAACGAGGAACTTCGTGTAAACAAACAACATCACGAAAAAAAGAGTAGCTATATGGGAAGCATCAAAAGTTTTCTTGCATGGGAGAAAATGAGTCATTTTGAAAAATCGATCAACAACAACCATAACATAATCAACCCCTCATTGAGTTTGTGGGAGGCCAAGAACGAAATCCATAGTCAAGTCTAGCCAAATCGTATCAGGAACAGGCAGAGGAGTGTAAAAACCTGTGTTTTGGGCATGGCCCTTCGCTTTCTAGCATACTAGGCAGTGCTGAACGAAGTGGGCAACATCTCGAGATGAGGGCCTTTGAATAAATATTTGTCATGAATAAAAAAGTCGGAGACAAATTCTTTGTTGGTGCAGCGAGGCCATATATCAGCAAAATCGTCATTTGTCACATAAAAGCCTTTTAAATATTCGAAGTTTCAGTGTTTCAGTGCTGATTGTTGCTTAGCAAGAAGCTCGGCTACTAAGAGCATATGGTACTTTGTTTTGTTGGCCCGGCTTATGTTTGATGACAAAATTGAACTTTTGGAGAAAGGTGATCCACCTAGCATGCATGCGATCCATTGTTTTCGGCGAGTTGATAAATTTTAAGATCTGATGATATGTGAACAAGAATAATTCTTGTTGAATTAAATAATGCTCCAAGTGCTTCAAAGCGCAAATAACTGCATAAATTCTAGCTCAAAAGTGGTCCACTTCTGGCGAGACTCACTAATTTTCTCACTCATGAATTTGACACGTCGACCTCTTGGGATAATGATAAAACTGCGTCAATCCCCAAAGCTGAAACATTACATTCATCTTCAAATACATTGTCAAAATCAGGAAGTGCTAACACTGGAGTGTTATTTACTTGGCCTTGGAGGCAAAATTTTCTTCTTGTGTCTTGCCCCATTGAAATTGCCCACTTTTAAGGCAATTGGTGATCGGTGTTGTTATTGTACTGAACCCTCGGATAAAACGCCGATAGCAAGTGACTAGACCATGAAAACTATGTACAGCACGCACGGTTGTAGGAGTCGGCCATTCATGATAGCTTATACTTTAGCACTATAAACTTGGATGTCATCTTTTCCTACTATAAAACCAAGGAAAGAAAGATGGTCGGTCATCAAACTGCATTTTTTTAGATTGATGTATAGCTTACTGGCCTGTAATGCAGTCAACACAGCTCGAAGGTGTGATAAATGTTCAGCATTGTTCTTGTTGTAAATAAGAATATCATCAAAATAAACCACCACAAATTTACCCAGAAAAGAACGGAGAATTTGATTCATGAGTCGCATGAATGTGTTGGGTGTGTTTGATAGCCCGAATGGCATTACCACCCATTAATAGAGACCATCTTTGGTTTTAAATGCAGTCTTCCATTCATCACCTGGTCGAAACGAATTTGGTGGTAACCGCTTCACAAATTGAGTTTAGAGAAGATCACGGCGTCTACAAGTAAATCAAGCATATCATTGAGGCGCAGAATAGGGAAACAATATTTAATCGTTATTTTATTGATAGCGCAACGGTCGACACATATTCGTCAACTGACGTCTTTCTTCGGAATGAGAAGTGCAGGCATGGAGCAAGGACTCGTGCTTTCGCGAATTAACCATTTGTTAAACAAATCATTAATTTTGCTTGTAACTCCTCGTGTTTTGTTGGACTCATGCAATAGTGCGGTAGATGCGGCAGATTAGCCCCAAGTACTACTAGATCAATGTGGTGTCGAATATCTCGCATAGGATGACTCATTTGGCAAGTCTGCTAAAAAAAAATCATTGAATTTAACAAGCATTTCTTGAACCGCAATCCATTGCGGCAATCTCCTTAGATTGACCTTTCACTATTAATGCGATTACCAAGTTCGGTTCCCTAACCTGTTGAAAAAATTCAAACCTTGCGATGTTAGGAAATAAAGGCTCACCTTCACTAACAGCAAGGCTAGTATCTGACTCTGGGGATTGTGGCATCAGTGTGATTTTCTTGTCAAACTACCCCAAAAGATAAAGGTGTTGTCGCACCCTCTATAGGTGACATCCACATTATAATGTCATGGACGCCCAAGTAAAACATGACAAGAATCCATATCGACCACGTCACACAATAATTAATCCTTGTAATATTTGCCAATAGATAATGGAACTTCGCACACATGGAGCACTTGAACTTCGGGATCTTTCTTGATCCAAGCAATCTTGTATGGAGAAGGGTGTTTTTCTGTTTTTACGTTGAGTGTTTTGACGAGGGCCGTGGAAACAACATTCTCGATACTGCCACTATCAATAATCACATTGCACACCTTATTACGAATGGTGCATCAAGTTCGAAAGATCTTTCGTTGTATAGTCTGGCTTATTGGGGGCTAGCAATAGTCGTTGAACGATATATGCAACTTCAACACCAACATCACCTTCTTCACACTCAGGCCCTTCATAAATGTCTTCATTCGGATCTTGTTCTTCTTCACAATCATCCTCTCCAACAAAGTCAACAGATCACTGTTTGGGTAGTTATTAGAAAGTAAACCTGATTTGTTGCACTTGAAACACTTGCCCAGATTGAGGCGTGCACAAGGATCGTTACGTGTTCCTTGTTGCAGAGCTCGATTCTGAACGTTAGCCCGGGCGAGAGGTTGTCCACCTTTGTTCTTTGCGGTGCAACAGAGGCATCCTTAAGAACAGAGTCACTAATAACAGTTGATCCTCTTTGGCTAGAACGACAAAAAATTCTGGAGGGAAATTTCTAGTACCTCGTCAAAACATTATTTGGATAACTAAAATTAATTGTTTTTGGCACTAAACAACAAAAATTATTTGGATTACGAGCGGGAGATCTGTTGATTTGAGTTTCAACTTTCATTGCTAAATTCACGGCATTTGTCATGGCCCATACTGATTGAAGAGCTAATCGATCTTGTATAATCAATTTGAGTCTGCCAACATATCGAGCTATTAATTGGTCTTCAGTTTCAGATAAATTAACTCGCGCATTCAATTGATAAAACTCCTTTGTGTATGCATTCACTGTACGATTAGCTTGTCGACAATTCTGATATTGTTGATACAAGAACTATTCATAGTCAAGAGGGAGGAACCGCTTTTGTACTAGTCGTTTCATCTTGGGCCAAGTTTGGACTTGTAATTTTCCTTGCCTCTGTCGATTATATTGAAGTTGTTCCCACCACGCAGAAGCTCTGCCTTTTAATTTATAAGCAACCAATTTCACTCGTTTTTCCTCAGCGATATTTAAATAATTGAAAAAATTCTCAAATGTATGAACCCAATCAAGAAAATCCTCAAAAGTCGACTATCAAAAATCGGCAAATCCATTTTTATCTTGAATTTGTGAGTATCCAGCCACCAATAAAAAGCTCGATTATTGCGAAAATCATCTCCTTCGCCGGAAAAATAATTAATTCGTTGTGGCTGCCTCCAACGAAAATCTTCATGTTGCTGACAATCGAGATAATGGTTATTTCGACCTAACAGTAGAAAATCATTCAGTGTCAGTTCTGTCTCCGTTCAGAATACCTTGTCGGCGGTCGGGGATGTTTGGTCGGTTTTGGACAGGTCGATTTCTTCTCTAGTAAGTGCGCAGGTCGCGAACTTTGTTTGCCAAAACACGCGGGTTACGCAGATTGGCGCGAACCGCATCGGGTTGTGCGAGATTCGCACAAGCACTGTTCTAGTCGAGGTCATGCCCGACTCGCCAATGTTCGTCTCCGGCATGCACGAAGAGCCCTTTTGTTTGACTGATCTCCTTCGCAAGCTAAGGTTCGCCGGCGTAGTTTGGCCATCGTGGCAGGGTGACTAGGCCGCAGGTGGCGGCTAGCAATACCCTAAATCTAGGGTTTTCTTCTTCTGGCAGATTAGGGTTTGTCTTTTTGTCCTTTTTTCTCCATCTTTCATTGTTTTCTCAACTTCATCGAATTTGTAAAAATCAAATTTTTGAGACATCTGATTTTGCTGCCACTCGACAAACATCGCAGTCATCATCTGCGTAAGATTGCCGAAGTTTTTGTCCATTCCATCGAACTTTCTTTCGAATTGCTGCTCCATGGTTTCTACTTATTGTTCGAGAATTTCCAATCGCTGTTCATCATCTACAATTTGTTTCCCACTAGAACCTCTGTTAACCATCATATCGAGGTCTAAATCTTTTATCTTATACCAATTTAGCGCAGTGGAATTTGTTTCGTAAACGAAACAGGGAGTTAGGGAAAATTAGACAAATAACCTCTAGGGTATTCAATAACTCAATAACAAAACCTATATTTAATGTTTAACATCAAACATTTAAATAGAAGCGGAAAAATTAAATAACAAAAAAAAATATTAAATAATAAACGAATAATGGGTTTGCGTCTGTCTAGGCTTGGGCTTGTATTGCATCACTTTGGACAATCCTTAACCCTTTAAGAAGAGAGAGCAAAACAAAAAATCAAGATTTTTCCGGCAATGTGTAGTTTACCAACTTTTTGGACCATATACCTACATCGTAATGCTATAATAGGATGATGACCTTTTTTACTAAGACATGCAGTAATGATATTGAACTTCTTTTTACAGACAAATCTTCATTACATTTGTTTTTCTAAGAAACAGAACTTAAGGACCTTTCAAACAAGAAAAGAAATTTACGTACATCACTCAATTATAATTTTGTCTTGCATTGAAGAAAGGACTAACCGAACCTTTGACAATGTCAAGAAAACATCTTAAGCAAAATCATTTTATTTTTCTTTGTTTTAAGGAATCATTCTTAGTCATTTAACATTTTTCATTAATTAGATTTGTTCTCCAGTAGCAAATTAAATATTTTCTTCCCGGATACATTCTGTAAAACTTTTATTTCTATGGATTCTAAAAAAAATAAGCATTCTAGGTTTTACCTGTATGTCATTTTCTGAAAGCATGTCATGTGCATGACGGTCTGAAAAGTGGATAAAGTGCTGAAATCATAAAAAAGTACCAATCAATACAAATCCTCATCAACATTGCCTAGGAAAGAGACGTTGAAAAATAAGACATCATGAGATACAAACCTTTTCCAATTCTATAAAAGTACCACCAGGTAATATAGTCATCAAAGAACATAACGAAAAAATAGCAGCTTGTTGCTCAGGTAGCTTAGAATTCATCAGCCACATTGGTCCAAGAAGACTCTGAAAATGAATCCAAAGAAGTCAATAAAATAGCAAGAATCAATCATCAACTTGCAATCTATAACCCCCACCAGAGGAAATTTTTTTAAGAAATTTGTATTAAAGAAGAATAGCACAAAATAAGGTTGCTTGGTATGAAAGTCAGTAAAGAAATTAAAAGAAGAATTCTCCTTGTATTATCTTACTGAATAATGATAATCAATTTACAATATATAGACAATAACTACACAGAAAATAGAAAATAATCTACTAAATAATCTTCTAAGTAATCACTTACTTTCCTAATAAATTAAATTTCCTAACTTTCAGGAGTTTTAACACTCTCTCAAGATGGGTTGTATATATTGAGCAAACCCAACTTGTTACATAGTTCATAAAAATTAGGACCTAACAGAGTCTTGGTCAAGATGGCCGCTAGCTAAGCTTAGTTGGAGTGTATTGTAGTTGAACTTCTAAACTCTCATTTTTTCCAGCTATGAAGTGTCGCTCTATCTCCACGTACTTCATTCTATCATGAACTAGATCTTTTGCTATACATATGGCAGCCTAATTGTCGCACTTGAGTTTTATATATTTTTCACAAATATACCCAACTTCATCATAATTCTTCTAATCCAAATTCTTTCACACATTGTAGAAGCTAATACCCTGAGTTCGACCTCAGTACTGCTTGGGGAAACCACCGATTGTTTTTTGCTTTCTCCATGTGACGAGGTTACCTCATATGAATGAATAGTATCTGGTGGTTGACCTTCTATCTTTTTGGCTTCCTGCCCAGTCTGCATCAAAGTATACATTAATATCCAGATCTTCACTCTTCTAGAAAAGTAATATTCTCCCGGCAGTCATCTTCAAGTATCTGAGGATACTATACACTGTTTCCCCCGTGTTCCTTCATTGACTGGTCTGTAAACTGACTATCAACACTCACTGCAAAACCAATGTCAGGTCGAGTATGAGAGAGATAGATAAGTCTTCCCACTAGACATTGGTATCTTCCTTTATCTACAGGGACTTCTACATTTCCACATCTTTATTTCTGTTTTGAATCCATAGGTGTGTTTGCACGCTTACATTCCAACATATCAGTTTCTCTCAGTAGGTCTAATGTGTATTTTCTTTGAGAGATGAAGATTCCTTTTTTTGATCGAGCTATTTCTATACCAAGAAAATACTTCAAAGTGCCAAAATTCTTTAATTCAAATCTTTTTGACAAAGATCTCTTTATCTCAATTAATTCTTCCTCTTTGTCTCCAGTCAATATTATGTCATCGACATAGACGATCAGGATAGCAATCTTCTTTCTCACAGTATGATGTATAAAGAGTGTGTGATCTGCCTAACAGAGTAAATCTCTGTCTCTTTACTGACTATGAGAATTTCCCAAACCATGCATGAGGAGATTGTTTTAGTCTGTATAATGACTTCAATAACTTGCATACTTTGTGATTGCTGTGATCAGGTGTTTAGTATCTCCATATACACTTCCTCTTTCAGATCTCTATTTAAAAAAGCATTCTTGATGTCGAGCTCATGTAGAGGTCGTTCAATCCAAGTTTGCTGCCAGTGAGAGGAGCACTTGTACTGTATTGAGTTTAGTCACAGGTGCAAACGTTTCTTCATAATCTTCACCATATGATTGAGTAAAGCCCCTTGCTACCGGTCGAGATTTAAGTCTTTCGACGTTGACATTTGTTTTATACTTAATATCTATTTGCAGCTAATAGCTTTCTTTCCTGGAGGGATATCGGTGATAATCCAAGTGTCATTCTTTTCTAAGGCAACGATCTTTTCTAAGGCAACGATCTCTTCTTCAACAGTTTATCTCCATCCAGGATGTTTCAATACTTCTTGAATACTGGTGGGAATCTGAACTCCATCTAACTTTGAGATAAATGTTTGATATGTTTGAGAGAGACCTGTATAGGGGACAAATTTCTGGATAGGATGTTGAGTGCATGTCTGAGTACTTTTTCTTAGAGCAATAGGGAGATCTGAGTCTTCTGCCGTCTGTTTTCCTCTTGTTCATCTTGTTGTGACTCTCTTTCCCCTCCTGTGTTTGTCTTAGCAGTTATTTGGTCCGAATCAGATTCTTGGACTAGTGCAAGATGTGCTAGGTCTTTGTTCTCCCGCTGAGGCCTCCTGGAGTATATTTGAATTTCCTTAGTTGCTAGTTTTGTTGGACTTTTGTTTTTTGGATCAAAAATAATTGTGGTAGATTTGCTCAGGTTGGACTCAGGACTGAGAACATATGGTGGTGTTTCTGGTACTAGAGAATCTCACTTCTAAGGCTGAAATTGTACTTGGTTCTCCTCCCCCTAAATTTCGGACTTGGAGTAATATGGACTTTGTTCAGAGTAAGTAACATCCATAGTTTCAATAGTTTTCCTTGTTATAGGACAGTAACACTTGTACCCTTTTTTATTTGTGGAGTATCCAACAAATACACACTTGATCGCCTTTAGGTCAAGTTTACTCCTATTTTGTGGAGATATATAGACAAGGGTAGAACAACCAAATGTTCTAAGAGGAAGATCAGAGGAGAGAACTTGAACATGAGGAAAAAATTTAATGATCACTTGACGGGGGGTTTGAAATTTTGAGTACACAGAAAGGCATTCTACTTATGAGATATGTTGATGTAAGGAGAGTTCCCCCCACAGATACTTAGGGACATTCGTAAAGAACATAAGAGATCTTGTTACTTCCAACAAGTGACAATTTTTTTCTTTCAAAGACACCATTTTGTTGAGAAGTATTGACACAAGAACTTAGCTGAACAATTCCTTGTTTGGAGAAGTAATCTCCCAAGATGAAATTAAAGTATTCCTTAGCATTATCGGATTTAAGGACTTGGATATTGGTATTGAACTGTATTTGGACCATATTGTTGAAAGCATGGAATATTCTTCTAACATCTTATTTTTCTTTCATAAAGAAAACTCAACTAAGACGAAAGTCATCATCAATAAAGGTCACGAACCAACGGGCTCCACTTATGTTTGAAATTCTAGAGGGTCCCCAAATATCACTGTGAATAAGTGCAAAGGGCCTTGATGGAGAATAAGACGTTGATAGATAAACGGATAGTGTGTGTTTTGCAAGCTGGCATATATCACACTAAATTTTTTCACTTTTATTGATAAATAAATGAGGAAACGCTTTTTTCAAGCACAAAAAGTTGGGATGACCCATCCGATAGTGTCATAGCATAACTTCATTATCTTTATTTGTAATAAAACTAGAGACATACTTAGAGATGGACTGATTGTTTGTAAGTAGACTACTAGCAATTAGGTCAGCTTCAGGTTGAGGTGTTTGGAAAAGATAAAGTCAGCACATCTTAGCACTGCCGCTCCTCTTCTTCGAACTCAAATCCTGAAAGACACATTGATGGAAAAAATTGAGTCAAACAATTATGATAACGAGTCAATTTGGTAATAGATAGTAAATTGCAATTGAGATTTGGAACATGAAGCACTGATTTAAGTAAACTTTCATTTGAAAGTTGAACATATCAAATTCCATTTAGTCTTGATGAAGACCCATCAGCAATGCGCAATATCAGATTAGTATTGCATGGCTTATAGTCATGAAAGAGTGATCTATCCCCTGTCATCTGGTTGGATGCCCTAGAGTCTATAATCCATTGTTTTTCTTTTATGCCTCATACCGAATGTGCAGAAAAAAGATTATACGCTTGAGCATGCATACTTTAGGGGTTAGCTGGAGTAGAATGTTAATATAGAGTATTTTTGAATAATTGTTGGAGCATTTCTAGTTGTTTATTTGTGAAATGACTTGGTTCAGTTACTGATGATGGTTCTTCCACCATGTTGGCCGAGTTTGCTCGGCTGTCTCTATCACAAGGCCTTCTCGTGGCTTTCCAATCAGTAGGTTTCCCATGTAATTTCCAACACGTGTCCTTAGTGTGATCCAATTTTCCACAATGATCACACTTAGGCCTTTCTTTCTGTTGTTGCCGTGAGGTTTGCAGGTGCGATTCCCATGCAACAAGCGTTGATCCTTCTAGGGCTGAAGAAGCCTCTGAATATCCCGTCATAACCCTTTTTCTACTCTCCTCACGACGAACCTCGGAGAAAGCTTCTAGAAGACTCATGAGAGGCTTCGATCCCATCACTCGTCCCCTGACTTCGTCCAGGTTTTTGTTCAGACCAAGCAAGAATTTGAACGTTCACTTTTGTTCCATGATTTGCTTGTACACAGCGTTGTCGTTGCTACAGGTCCACCGATAACTCTCAAATACATTGAGCTGCTGCCAATAGCGTACCATATTCAAGTATTGAGTTACGGTGAGATCGCCTTGTCGTGGGTCATGTAGTGAGAATTCCACGACGAATAATTCTGACGTGTTATCAAAACTGAAGTAGGTTTTTTGATGGCTTCCCAGAGATCTAGAGCAGTCTCATAAATAATGAAATTTTTTCCAATGTCGACCGTCATCGAATTTATGAGTCAGAACATAATGAGGTGACTTCTTGAATTCTGGATGTACCTTCATTGGGATCGGCACTTCTCTAGTCAAGAAATCTTCTTTCCTCTGCCACATATGAACATTCTTACAAATTGTGACCAATATAAAAATTATGTCCATTGAGTTTATGATTTATAATATAGTTGGAGACGATGACTCTAAAATACACGACGTTTCGGAATTTGGATTGAAGGTGATGGAATATGAACCATTGTCGATGGTGGAACTGCCGTGATCGGTGGCCATTGCAGTCTTGGCAATGGCGCGGCTAGAGTACGATCTAAGGGTGAAACCCGTGCTCTGGTACTATGAAGAAATTAAATGAAGAATTTCTCCTTGGATTTTCTTATTGAATAATGATAATCAATTTACAATATATAGACAATAACTATACAGAGAAAATGAAATAATCTAATTAGGAAATAATCTACTTAATAAATAATCTCTTACTTTCTTAATACATTAAATCTTCAAACTTTAAAGGGATTTCAACAGTAAGAAACACATCTAAAACATTAGCTAAAAACTATCTCAAAATAAGCTCCACGACAATATTAATAATAACTTTTCAAAACTAAAAGAAACAACGGACCATCGCTGATAAAATTTATTGATACATACGGAGTTACATCTAACCAGTACTGAGGAATGTTGTTTCTTTGTTTTTTCTCTTTGATCGAGAAAGCAAAATGTATTAAAGGGGAGAGAACTACAAAAAAACATCAACGTGTCCAAAATAAAAATAGAAGGTAACTATCTAGTACCGCTACCCAAAAAAACATGGCATCATAAAAACTAATTTAAACACCTCAATATAAAAAGTGATGCAATCTCTATTAGTCCATAATCACCAAAAAAATTTAAATGACACTATGCTCGAATAGAAATTAATGAAAATGTACAAGCACTATCCTCCTGTATTACTTTTTACCCTGACACCTTCAAGAACCTCCTACCATAGTATTTTTTGTTCTTTTCTAACAACTTCACATTAGAAACTCACCCTGCTGACTTTTTTACATTCATATCTTCCATTTTTCATCCCCAAGCAAGTCCTTATTTTTGCTCTTATTTATTCTTTTCCCTTATTCTCCCACAACTGTCACATTTAGCGGCCTAGTCAGTCTATTCCGGCAAACCATTTTACCTCTCCTTTAGTAGATAAATTTAATTCCTTGTCCATTAACAACCCCAAATAAAAAAAAAAAAAACAGCTATTAGTCTTAATCCCATTAGATTATGGTACATGTTTCAATTCCCTTTTGCTTGAGAATGGGAAATCAAATGCATAATTGTTTGAAAAACAGAAACCTCTCATCAGTATGTATTTCCTCAATCTGAGATACTAAGTACAATCGCTACTTCTTTGGTTAGCAAAACACCACCAAAAAACCACTACTTAGAATACAAGAAAACTTTCAGCAAACAGAAAAATCAGTATGATAGAGCTTCTAATTTACATAACTTAACGTCCTATATCAGCACAAATAATAGCCATGGCACAATCATTAAGAGCACAATTTTTTACAAAAATGTGTTACTTGTTTGTTACAAGAAAAAAGGAGGATACTATACAACTTTTAACATGAACAGAAAAAAGAATGCTCACGAGAGAGAGCTTATCATTACCTTGCACAATGCTCCTACATCAGACGAAATAATGTCAATAGCATCAAAACCAAGTGTTTTCAAACATTTACTGATCCTCTACAAATAAGAAGAAAAAGATACATCAGATTAGTTTCAAAATCCTCGTTGATATCAATGAGGATGGGGCACCAAATAATTGTTTTTATGAGACAATATTAGAATAATCATTGCAAAATGGGCATATTTTACAAAACAATATAGGAGGTATCTTTTATTTTTGTCCCTTTCCAATTAGTTGGACGAAGCAAAATCTTAAATCAAAATTTTCTTAATTATTTTTGTTCGTATGGCTCCTCCTCATTCCTGTACATTTAACACTATCTAAATACAAGCATGTCTTATAAAAAAGAGATAAAATCCTCATTGATTACAAGTAGTGTCTTTTGTCAAATGTTATCAAAGTATAAGGAAATTTTTTACTCTAGAATCTTAAGATTACGTAGGCAGGACACATCACATAACTTTCAAGCATGAAATAGAGCTTTATTATGTTATTAGGTTCTCAAATGGCCAAAAACTCACAAAGTAATTGAGATATTTCCTTCCCTTGCATACTGTTCAGAAAGTTAGTAATCAGTAATGTAGCCTTTAACTGTGACTTAAATCATATTTAATTGTAGAAAGTAGTTTACTGTTATTTATGCGTAAAATTAAACTATTTGCAGGCGTATGAAACTGGGTATGATAGTATGTCTACATCATTTTCAAATAAATAAAACTATTTGACCCTTGTTTTCATCTAAACCATCATAAAAACCTAGAAATTTCATAAGTTTGCCATATTGCAATATTATGTTGATGAGTTTTAGATCATGTTGCAGTATTCATTCACTTCTAGTATCTACTTTCGTTCCAAGTATAATTTTCTCAATTTCTAAATGTCTTCTTCAATACTTGAATTAATGTCAAAATGGACAAACAATAAATGACTAATTTCAAATTCTTTTTATATATAGCAGTATATATAAATCACGCATAAATAAAAATACATGTGTGTCTTCTTCAATACTTGAATTAATGTCAAAATGGACAATAAATAAATGACTAATTTCATCAAATTCTTTTTACCTATAGCAGTTCATATAAATGACGCATAAATAAAAATACATGTGTGTGCATGAAAGCAATTTACCATCCAAACCGCATCTCTTTTTCCACTGCCTACCAAGCATGGATGATGTGCACAAAAAAATATTTGCATAGATGCACTTGACAAATTAGATATGGCTGCTGATGATATCACATTTAAAGCCTTAACCAAAACTTCAACAGACGGAAGATAAGGAACTTGTGGATCAAAATTATCTGTGTCACTACAAATATAAAATTGAAAAAATATATGAGAACCCAATCCAACCAAAGAGATCTCGATGGAAGCAATATGGATCTGCAGCAGCATAAACTTACAACGATAATGTACGACAAAAATAGTTTTAAACTTGAAAAGAAACGAATTTTAGTGAAGAAAACTAATTAGTACGAAAAACAAATTTGTTATAATTGCAGACCTTTATACATATCTTTTACTGAATATACATACTTACCCCCAGCCAAAAAAAAAAACTAGTTAATGAAAAATGTTTTAACAAAACTTGGGCAACTTTATTTATCGAGTACAAAGTAACTGTATGCAGCACTTTGTTTCTTTCTTTTGCCTACAAGGAAAATAATCTATTGATGCACTACATGGCTATGGCCCAAACCCATAAAGCCATGATCTAATATTTTAATATTTCATTCAGTTTTTATCTTATCTAATATTATAATATTTGATTTTTTTGCTTTATCTTTCTAAAGATTTCTTAGAGATTTTAAATTTTAATTCGAAGTTTATTTAAAAGGTTGTGATGAATATGGCAGATAGACTTTGACTTTGAGACTTTTGTAAACTTCTGTAACATTGAATTTCTTTATTTCTTCGAAAGTTTATTATCCAATATTTTCTTTAATTTTCTGTTTCATATCGAAACAATTATTCTGTTGCACCATATATGATGCGAATTCATTAGAAATAAATAAATAAATAAATAAATAAAAAGTTTCAGCATAGCTTTAATAAAAATGAAAGAAGAGAAAACAAACAAAATAAGAATACTTCAAATAAGATACGAAAAAAGAACCTAGAAATCATCTTGTTTGATGTGCCCCACTTTGTTTAGCAATGGTGAGTCAGCTAGTCATGTTTCACCATATTACTAAATATCATTAAATTACAAAAAAAAAATATTCCATATAACTACAAAAAAAATGTTAAAATGAGCTAAGAAAAGAAATGTAAAGGCATTCTAGCATAACATAAACTGGCTTAAGTACCAATTCTTAAAGAGCAATCATTTCTACCGTAATCAGTCCATCCAAACTTATTAATCTACTCGGAAAAGGAAAAATATTGCAGAATATTGTACTAAGTTGAAAGACAAGATCTAGAACTCAATCTATCTTCCTCTTTTCTGAAAAGAAACATAAAGCCAACAGTACAAAACGTACTAAAGAAAATACAACATAATGCTCAAACATAGCATTGCATAGAAATTATCAAATCGTTATCAGATTAAGGAATTAATATTTGAGCTTAACATTCAGCCAGAGCCTGTCTCGACTTTTAGTAAGCACAACCTAGTATAATAAACAACAATAAAAGTAATTTAACTACACACGAGCTCCTGGTTGTCACAATAGTTCTTATGGCCTTCGTCCTACTAAACCCTCCTGCTCTTTATTCTCGTCATGGAGACTTTGAGCATGGACACTCACTGCTAATCTTGTGAAGGGTGGTATCCATTTGAAAGCACAGTAGGAGGTTTCTCATCTCTTTTTGTGGACTATGCAATCTTTTTTTATCATGGCAATCCTATCAACTTGCGACTTCTTAGTGGCACTTGATAGTGTTTGAAGCAATGTCTAGTTTGCATGTCAATCTTTCTAAGTCTAGAGTTAATTCCAACGGGAGAAGTGAACTACTATAAGCCTTTGGCAAATTGCATGGAGTGTCGCATAACCCACCTTCCATTATCTTACTTTTGACTTCTATTTAGGCTATGGAAATGCAAAAGAAAAATAATGAATCCTATACCATGAGATTGATGGGCAAAATTTATCATAAGGAAGTAGTTGTAACGATAGATTGTGGAGAAGAGAACTACTATAAGCCTTTGGCTAATTGCATGGAGTGTTGCATAACCCACCTTCCATTATCTTACTTTCGGCTTCTATTTAGGCTATGGAAATGCAAAAGAAAAATAAGGGATCCTATACCATGAGATTGATGGGCAAAATTTATCATAAGGAAGTAGTTGTAATGAAAGATTGTGGAGCTACTCATAATTTCATAGCTGAAGCAGTAGTGAAAGAGCTGGAATTGCTTGTCACATATACTAATAGCTACAAAATAGTAATGGGCAATGGACAGTCTATAAAAGAAGCTGGTATATGTAAGAAAGTGGCACTCTCACTGCGAGATGTTGACATTATAGGAGATTTTCTGCCATTAGAATTGAGAAATTCGGATATTATATTGGGTATGCAATGCCTAGTTTCTATGGGGGGATATGCATGTTAGATGGAAGCACCTGACCATTAAATTGTTGGAGGTAGGTAAACCTGCTATGATCAGGGGTGAACATGAGCTTGGCAGAACCAAAATTTCTTTGAAAGCTATGCGAAGGGTAGGAAAACATGAGGGATATGATCTGTTGGTGGAGCTAGGAGCTATGGTCTTGGAAGAAACTGTTGTTGAACCTATAATTGAGCAACTATTAAGCAAATATAAAGAGGTGATGAACATGCCATCTTGCTTACCTCCAAAAATGGCTCATGATTATGAAATCGTTTTGAAGGAAGGTATTCCCCCAATTATTGTGAGATCGTACCGATACCCGAAATTCAAAAAGATGAAATTGAAAAACATGTTCGTGAAATATTAGCATCAAGAATCATACAGGAGCGCCCGTTTTTCGAGCCATATAAATTTGGCAAAGAAATAAGACAAAAGTTGGCATTTTTACATCAATTATAGAGCACTCAATAAGGAAATTTTCACTGATAAATTTCTAATTTCTATGATTGAGGAACTTTTAGATTAATTATATGGTGCAAGGATTTTACTAAGCTGGATTTGAAATCCGGGTTATCATCAAATTTGGGTGGAAGCTAGTGATGTGCCGAAAATAGCCTTTGGAACACATAAGGGGCACAATAAATTCCTTGTAATGTCCTTTGGGCTCACAAATGTGCCTTCAATGTTCCAATCTCTTATGAATCACATCTTCAAACAGCATTTTCGAAGGTTCGCGATCATATACTCATATAGAGCATTAGTTTGGAGCAACATGTCATTCATTTGGAAGTTGTTATGAATATTTTGAAAGAGCGACAACTCTATATTAACTTTTAAAATGTGTTTTTGTTGTTGAACAATTGGAATATTTGGGTCATGTTGTACATTAATGGTGTGTAGGCTGATCCAAGCAAGGTGAAAGCTATGGTTGAGTAGCCTATACCCAAATCAATCAAAGAATTGTGTGGATTCCTGGGATTAACGGGATATTATCGCAAGTTTGTTGTTGTGTATGCAATGATTGCCGCTCCATTAACATAGCAGCTGAAGAAAGATCAATTTTATTAGAACTTAGAGGCTAAAAGTGCATTTCAAAAGTTGAAGCATGCTACGTGCAGCGTTCCTATTCTTGCTTTCCTCGACTTTAATCAAGTTTTTACGGTTGAACTTGATGCTTCTGGCCTTGGACTAGGGGCTGTCTAATGCAGAATCATAGACCAATTGCGTATTTCAGTCAGAAATTGTTCATACAAAGCAGAATGAAGTCGGTCTATGAAAGAGAATTAATGGTCATAGTGTTTGCAGTGCAAGAGTAGAGGCCATATTTGGTGGGAGCACATTTTATTGTGAAAAACCACTTGATGTTTCTATTGGAGGAATGTTAAATTGCTGCCGAACACTAGAAGTGGATTATTAAACTAATGGGCTATGATTTTGAAGTGCAATATAAACCTATTTTAGAGAATAAAGCAGCGGATGTGTTGTTCAGGCATCCTAAGAAGTTGGAGAAGGAGGTGCTATTGTCCCCTTTAATCAGCTGGACTATTATGTCATTAGAAGAGGAATATAAAAAGGTGGATGAAGATCCCACGTTAAGGCAGATTAAAACTAACTTACAGTAAGGAAAAACTGTGTAGTAGGGATTTACCTTAAATAATAACAAGTTATACTATAAAGACAGGTTAGTACTGTCTAGAAATTCTTCTCAGATTGTTGTGATCCTTAACGAATTTCATGGAGGACACTTGGGTGGCCATTCCAGAACTTATAATCGAACAGCACAGGAATTGTTTCGGGAGGGTATGTGTGAAGATGTCAAGAAGTGGGTCGCAAATTGTGAAGTGTGTCAGATTAACAAGTCTGAAATTTTATCACCAGCAGGATCATTACAACCTCTTCCGATTCTGGATCGCATATGGGAAGATATTTCAATAGATTTTATAGAAGGGTTGCCTAAATCGGAAGGTTATGATACCATATCTGTTGTTGTGGATTGGTTAAGTAAATATTGTCATTTTCATGCCTTTGCAGCACCCATATAAACACAAAAAGTAGCTATAGTGTTCCTAAAGAATGTGTTTAAGCTGCATGGGTTTCCACGAACAATGGTGTCTGACCGTGACAAAATTTTTCTTAGTGCATTTTGGAAAGAATTGTTTAAATTGCAAGGAACAGCATTTAAATGGAGTATGGCTTACCATCCCCAAACCAAAAGGTCAAACAGAGGTAGTGAATAGGTGCTTGAAAACCTATTTGAGGTGTTTCTCATCCAACAAGCCAAAGACTTAGTGTAAATGGTTGCATTGGGCCGATGGTACGTCCATGTATCTATTCAAATGACTCTGTTTCAAGCTGTATATCATAGAACACCTCCAACCATTTTATACAGTGAAGCGGATGTAGCTAAAGTTTCAGCAGTGGAGTTTCATCTACAAAAGTGGGATGAAACACTTGAAATATAGAAGTTTCATTTACAAATAGCACATCAACGTATGGTGAAAGTCGCAAATAAACGATGAAGGGATTTAACTTTCCAAGAAGGTGACTTCGTGTATTTGAAGCTCAAACCATGTAGACAAAAGTCGATAGCCAAAAGAATCAATGCAAAATTATCGCCCAACTTTTATGGACCCTTTAAGATCATTGAAAGAATGGGGTCAGTAACATACAAACTTTCAATTACCAGACAATTCTTTAATTCATCCCATGTTCCATGTTTCATTGCTTAAACTTGTGAAAGAGGTATAGGGTTTCATGTTTCTTGGCTTAAATTGGTGAAAGAGGTACATCTGAAGGTGTTACGACTACAGATTTATTTTGAAAGAATTACTTAGATTTTTCCTGAAGTTGTGTTAGATGTTCAGCCAACTAAGGGAGATGGTGAGGTCGCTAATACGGCTCTGTCTGATACAGCCGTGTTGATTAAGTGTCGGGGGGCCCCATCATAAGATGCTACATGGGAGGAATTTGAGGACATCAATCAACATTTTCCTAACTTTAACCTTGAGGACAAGGTTGCTCTTGCCCGAGGACCACTAATTAAGTTGAATTTATAAAAGACAAAAAAGGAAAGAGAAAGTGAGTAAGAGAGACTGACAATTTTAGTAGTGGTCACAAGGAGACATCAGTTACAAGAAAGCAGTCATGGGAGAGATATACATAGGGAAAGGAAGAAGGAGGGTGGAGGAAAAAATTGTATGGTAAAAAGGGATTCTAGATTCAATTAGTTTGGGGAGAAGTTTTTTTCTACTGTTTTAATCGTTTGTTTTGTTGTATTATATAAGAAGTTGGTACCTAATTCCACGAAAGTTAAAAAAAAAAAAGAAAAAAAAAAACCTATCAGTTTATTAAAGATATCAATCAGACAGCAAGCATACATCTTAATATTCAAAATTTCTGCACTGAAATTTTTAGTAGAGAATAAAGGTCTAAGATGCAGAAGTTTATCCTCGTATCAAGTGTTTTAGCAATTTTTTTGGATTATTTGACTTCATCGAAATGTTATTATATTCGATGACAAAGAATCAATTATTGATATTTGGGATAATATTTGTTTTATTAATGCTAAGTAACCTTTTGTTCTTATTTTTAAAAGATTTATCATTTCAGTATTATTCTCTCTAATTTGAGAGAAATTAATTTAAATTAATGTTTCTCTTTTATTTTCTTTAGAATAGTTCTTTCCATCTCTTGTATGCTAAATTTATTCTATTAATAGACGTTGTTTCTTATTAAAAGAAAAGAAAATAAAAAAAAAAAAACCCATGGGTGCTCAGACAATAAGCATTGTTAGGCTTGTGCCCGGTTGCTTTTTCTTGCTGGGAAAAAGTAGTCTGTTTGAATAGTTATAAGTCTGATTGAATAGTCTCCTTAAGAGTTCAATTTTTTAGTGCTCACCTCACTTGTACTTTGGTTTCAATCAATATACATTCTTACCGATCAACAAAACATTTAAGAAACTCGTAAAAGTACTCATTACAAAAATCTACTTTTATTTCAAAGAAAGACCAGCAGTAGCGCTAAAGATATTGTCATGGTCTCAAGAGTAGTTTATAAGTCTTCTTTTGTATAGTCTCTTCTGGGATAGTATTTTTAATTGTGTCACCTCCCTTGTACATATCTTTAATTCAATATTACATAATTTTTAGCAAAACCAAAAATACAAACTCAATAAAAGCACTCAACTCTAAAAATTTATGTCTTATCCAAAGAAAGACCGGCAGAAGTGCTAAAGGTAGTGTCGTAGTCTCAAGAACAGTTTATAAGTCCTCTTTTACATAGACTCTTGTGGGATTGAGTTTTCACCTTCTTTTAACATGTCTTCAATCTAACATACATACTTTTTACCATTTCAAATAAAAAAGATAAGTAATAAAATCAGCAAAAGAGCTCTCATCAAAAGTTTGTACTCATTATCCAAAGAAAACTAAACGCCCATTAGTATTTTTTTCATCTAGCAAGAACTGATAGTTCGAGGTTATAAATAAAATTAAAAGTGAATTATTTGGGAACAAACACATGAAGGTTACCATAACCTATGAAAAAAGAGAATAATAAAATAAATTGTCAGATATATACCAGATCTTTAAGGCTTGAACCTTCTCACCAACTAAAGAAAGGAAATTTGAAAATTCTGATACAAGGGCTTCGATAAACTGGGGAGCGCCAACAACTAGCTTTTTGATAGCATCAAAAGTTTTCTGGCGAATGTCCCAGCTTGGATGGCACATAAAAAAGAGGAATAGCTACACGAAGTCAATTACTTAGAGACAGAATAAGAAAAATATGAATAGTGTATCTGTAAATGCAAAGGAAAATTTTACCTGTGAAATTGATTTTATAGAAAAAGCATCTGATACACTGAACAGAACAAAAGGCAGAACATCAAGTCAAATACACTGTTAAATTAAACTCCTGGGAACCAAAATTATGTTCTTTTGAGATGGGTAAAATTATAACCTCTGAAAATGTTCCAATAATAGCACCTCTATGAGACAAACACATACCATACAATCCTCAGTTGAAAGTTTTGATGCCTGCCCAAAAAAAACATATATGGCATTACATCAACATTGTATCAAGGAAGAAGGATACAATATATGGAGATTTACATCTCTTCCCCACTCAAAAAAGTGGAAGTTACAACTCAAGATATTGTAATGTTTTATAATTTAAAAAAAAAAAAATAGATATTTGAATACCAACCTGTGAAATTTGTATTATTGAAGATTCATTTTGAGATATTAGAGACCATATCTTTTCTTTGGCCACAGATTCCTCTAGAAGAGAAAAAGGATCAGAGGGGAATTAACTAATAAGAAAAGATGAAAAAAGGGAGACAAGATGTAAAGCCAAAACCAACAAAGGATGACCCAGAAATAGTCTTCCAGTACACACCTGCTCTGACATCAACAGCAGCAAGCTTTGCAACAAATAGTAAGGCATATATGCCATCCAAACGTTGCACTGCCTTCGTAAAACCAGTCTTTACAAGTACCAGGAGAGGACCAAGCAAGGGTGATAACTGTACAAACATATTACAAGGACTAATGAAATATCATACCTCGACAGAGGAATTATGCAAGAAAATAATTTCCTTATTCAGTAAACTAATCATAGTTATAACTTAGTCAAGTTTACCTTGACAACTGCGTCAGCATTTTTGCACATTACTTGCAAACACCGAAGGTGCCCTCTCCTCAAAGATTCTTTCTCTTTGAGGCCCGATCCAAGAAAGGAAACCAAATCTGCCTGAATGGCATCAACAGATCGTGCAGCCCAAACCGCGAGTGCCGACAAAATTCCGAGTTTCACCTCCTCATTTCCTAAAGTTTAAACAACAGGAAAAACTAATCCCCACTTTTAACAAATATGGAAGCCACGGCATTATACGTCCAAATAACAAACCTCATATAGTAGAAAGCAAAGATTGAATTACCTTCATCCTTGTAACACGTTAGAAGAAAGCCACATAAAGAACAGGATAGGTTATTTATGTATTTTCCTTCAGGAGCATTTGACAACTCTTGTAGTACATTAAACATGCCACTTCTTTGGTAAGGAAACGCAAGTCTTCCTTCTGAGCCTGTAAAAAGCAGAGGCTTGGCGTCAAAAGTAATTAGGTTAAGTTTGTATACACCTAATTCTCAATGAATAACATAAAATATATTAACCCCTTTCAAACATGTGATAGATATTAGAAAACATCAAATTTTGCATCCCAAATTAGACCAAAAAAAATATATCAAACCTCCAAGAACAGCTTTGACAGCATTAAACATCTCTTCGATAGAGTCAGGACTACTTGACTTTTGACTCAAAGACTTTATGATTGCCAATGCCGTGAATCTTCTACTTTCATCTGCATGTCGAGCTTGTGGCAATACCATTGAAAGGATCTCCACTGCATACTTACTTAAATCTAGGTTGACTGATCCTAAGAGAATTCCAATGGACTCCAAGACAATCTCAGGATTGCGTTTCAGCATTTTAATGGACGATGGAACAACAACATTTTGAAAATCATCATGTGACAAATGTATAAAAGTGAACTAAATGCTTCACTAAGACCCTTTGTTGGCTTTTCCCTCGCATTTAAAATAGTGTTGACATAAATATCAAGAAAGGTGGGCTGTGCAAAAGGAAAAAAAAAAAAAAAGGACATCAATACCGTAGAAGAAATAAAATATGAGAAATTTAAGCAAGTAATAAAAGACAAAGTCTATCTCGTAATTAGCAAGATAAAAATAAACATCGCCAACCTTGTGCTGTTTGGATAAAGCGGGTGATGAAAAGGAGAACTCCAGTAGTAAACATAAAATTTCAGGATTATCTTTGTACGGAATTCGCCCATCCTTTAGGTCCTCAACGTACATTTTGTAGAGGCCTGGTTGCTGCAAACAAATAAACAAACTTTCAAAAATTCAAGTAATTAAAAAGTAGATAGAAGTTCATAACTCGTTAATGCTAACACGAATACAAACCTCAGAAAACAAACGAAAAAATATGTTCTTGCAAGCCCTTTGTTCACGGCTAGATGTTCTCATAACAATATGTAGTAAAGATCCTTGTGCTGTGGCTACTCTGCAAAATGCATTCTTTGAAGCCGTAACAAATTGACTTCCAGCAAGGAGAATGCACGACCACCTTAAAAGGGTATAGCATCCCAAATGGGATTGGATTTTCATGTGCTTTTCCATGAGCTGAACAAGAGCTCCCGCGAAACTTTTCATGAATGTTTTATCAACTAAAGCTTTTGCAATCACATTATCAACAGCTTTCCTCGATCTCCGATCATCGTAAAGGTATACAGTGTCGAAAATTGTATTTACCAACAATGTCGCATTAGTAGGAGACATTTCTACAGAGTTCAAAACGCCAAAGTTCTCAGTGAGTACCATGGCCATAAGAAGAGAGATAAATAAAAAAAAAAAAAAAAAAAGCGAGAACACAGAAGAAAAGCAGAAATGAGAGGAAACGTATTCAAAATTTAAACTTCATTGACCAAAAAAAAAACACATAGGGCGAGATAACGAGACTGACCTGAACAATTAAGAATGGCGGGGATTTCATCACGAAAAACCCGGACACGTTTCTTGGTTGATGAAGTGGAAACTGAGTTGCTAATTGACGTGAGAGCATCCATGGAATCCGACATAGGTGGAAAAGAAAGAGCACTGGAAGACGGAAACGTAGAGGATGTAAGCGAAGAGAAAGAGAACCCGAAGGGCTCAGGGACTGACGTACCAGAAGTGTAGGGTTTTGTGTTTTTTTTTTTTTTTTAGGATTTGGAAAATTACGTTTAGTGTTTACTTTGCCAAGCAAACCCTTAATATCCATTCCCACTTTGTCAAAGGAACTGGCCAACTCGAACCCGCTTTGTTAAGCTCGTTCGCTTAATCCACATGTGGGTTGCAAGTCTTGGCTCAAGGTAGCAAGACCCAAAATGGAGCCGCAGTTCAAATTGGAATTGGCGATTCGGTCGGGTTCTTACGCCTATAGGAACCATATTCGATTTTGGATGAAATAGAACTAAGGGCAAAAAAATCGAGAACCGAAGAACCGGACCAGAACCGACAATTTGGTCCGGTTCTGGTCGGTTTTGCATCTTTAATAAAGAAATTTCGGTTTTGTTTTAAGAGAACCGAAGTTCTCAGTTCGGTTTTCAGGTCTAGTGATATAAAACCACTAAACAAAAACCGGACCATTATAAACCTAACCCTATTCTGCTCCGCAACCCCGCACTCTCTCTTCTCAGTTCTCTCTCGCTGTCTCGCAGTCGCTGCGCCTGCACCCTTTCTTCTCAATTCTCTCTTGCACTTCGCAGTTGCCGCGTCTGCACTTTCTCTTCGTCACTTGTGAAGGACGAACCAAGGATGAGTGAAAGATGAGTTTCCGAATCATCTCGAAGCATGTGCAGCTCCATAATCGGAAGCGATCGCCATCTATTTTGTCCGTAACTACACGGCCGCTCTCCCATTTATCATCCCAATCAGCAGGGTTCGTCGTACTTCTTGACTTTTTGTTTGTTTGTTTTAATTAATTTTCCGATTCTGGAGTTAAAGAGATTGATTTGCATTGTCTTTTTTTTTTTATTCTAATTTATCTGAAAGAGCTCAATTTGGCATTGTGTTTGATATCGGTGGTGTTGTTCTCCACGGTATCATTCTGTTAAATTTCATGAAATATGTTGGTCAGGAAGTATGCATTTTTTGATGACTTAGATTTACCATTTGGTAAATTAGGGCTTTTGCCAAAAGGAGGACATGGAGGACATATGTAACAACCCCAGTAGGTCCGAGGCCAAAACATGACTCTTTTAGACTTATCCATATATCCTTACTAATTTTATTTAAGTTATACTCCTTTATATATTTTTTTTTAAAACATAATTTGGTTCAAGACATCACTCAGCAATAAAATACATTACACATCTGCCGGCGAGTAGTGCAAAATGCTTCAGCCGATGAGCAGGAACTTCAACTCTTAGGCTGCATCTACTGATAGAGAAATAAACTCGCATCTGCCGATCATAAAACGACAGAACTCAATACTCATTCACTTGCTCCTGCCGATCGCTAAACGACAAGCACAGAGTTCGTTTCTGCCGGTAGTGAAAATCTACATCATCCGGAATTGAAACACACTACATCTGCCGATCGCTAGACGACAAAACAACTCTTATATCATCCGGTATTTGAAACACACTATATCTACCGATCGCTAGTCGGCAAAACAACTCTTATATCAACCGGTATTTGAAACATACTACATCTGCCAATCGCTAGACGACAAAACAACACTCATATCATCCGGCATTTGAAACACACTACATCTACCGATCGCTAGTCGGCAGAACAACTCTTATATCAACCGGTATTTGAAACGTACTACATCTTCCGACAGACATGTGTCATCCACTTGTTTATTTAATACATCTTCCGATAGAAACCATCTATCGGTGGATGCAAACTCCTAACATCTTAGGGAACATCTATCGGTGGATGCAAACACACACAGGCTTCAAATCTCATTGACTCAACACTCATATGAATGAAAAACAGAGACTCATTCAAAGTTCTTATAGCGGAAGACTTAGTTAAAATAACTCTTTCCATATCCTTATAATCATCCCCAGACTCAGTAGTTAAACCAGACAATTTAAAAGCTCAATGTTAAAATATAATCTCATCCTACTTATACTTCCATATTCATAATCATCGCTAAAATCATAAGAGCATTAACCAGGGGGTCTTGTTCGCCATCCAGCCACAGAATTGCTCCCTGAACACCTTCCAACAACCAAACTTAGACATCTTCATTAACTTTGAGATCCTCACCTGGAAACTCGTCACCTACATCATGAGGTTTTAACTATAAGCCTAATGCTTAGTAACGAATGCAAACTAACATGTATTCATGAATGTACAGTTGAGAGAAAACATGTTCATGATCATTTATCATTCTTGTTTCTGTTCATCGTTTTCATCATATGGATTAAGGGAGAATTTGTGTCGTAAAAGGGGGGTTGACAATGATTTTGATCATATTCCCTTTCGGGTCGTTTTCATGGTCCCTCTTTGGACTGTGGCATGCGTCAACCCGCCCCCAACCCTCACTTAATCATGTTGTTTGAGATCGTTTTTCATATTCATTCTCATATCTTGTTCATGGGGAAAACATGCTCATAAATCATTTTCATATGCTTGAGGAGTAAATCATGATGCATGACATGAATGCTCTTAAATCATCAGACTATGGAAATTATCATACTAGACAGTTAACTTCATAAACTCTAACAGAACATCACATGACATAGTTCTCAAACATCCATAAATCATCCAAATACAAACCATCATACTAACTTAAAACAAACACCAACATAAGTGACAGACAACAGCTTAAATAACTTCTAATCATCGTATCAGTTTCTACCTAGCATCCTTATGATGTAGGGCCCTAATGGCCGGGAATCCTACACATTCACTTACCTGGTTTCCTTAGCAACTTGAGCTCCTTTCCTTCAGACTTCTTCACCTAAAACATTACATTGTAGTAGTTAAAATAAAAATCCTAATAATCTAAACTCAAAACTAGTAAAGTCCTAACCAAGGAAGATTCCTAAAGATCTAACTTATCTCATTTAGACATTTTATTGAACACCTTGTACGCATAGAAATCCTAGTTTATCAGTAAGGGAAATCGGATTCTCTAACTACCCGAGCTCAGCCAACATTCATAATTCCTACTTATTATCATCAAAATCATAAATACTGCGTTAATAGCTAATAATACTCTGATTCTATTCATTATTAGGCAAACCCGAATCTCAACCTCTAACTCAAACCAACACCTAAATGGATACTCAACCACTGCATTGTCGAAGCCTTACCTAGTAAGCTGAGTATCGAAGAGAAGGATGAAGAGTCGGTCGTTGATGAAAGGGCTACTGGCTGAGAGAGAGCTCTGGAAGAAACGAGAATCGCAGGGAGAATGTCGGCTACAGTGAGGTTTTAGTAAGGTTTAAGGTTTCCATTTTCTATTTATATTAATAAGATCCTTCTTAATTACCATTTTGCCACCCCAAAATTAGAAATCAAATAAACTTTGGCATTAAAATTAAATTCAAGTATTAATAATAAAGGTGATAGTTAATTCCGTTAAGAAAATCATCTGGCAAAGATTGTCGGGTGTTACAACATAACAGGTATGTTTGATGCTTTTTGAAAAAAAAATATTGATCAAACTTGGGAGGACCAGAACCGGACCAGAATTGGACCAGAATTTATGGTCCGATTCTGGTCTGGTTCTAGGAAATTTTCTGTCCTTATTGGTGCAAAATTTTGAAAATCGATTTTAGTGGTCCAGTTCTGATTTCTCCAAAACCCAGACCGAACCAAACCATGCTCACCCCTAAATAGAATAGTAATCACAGTTCGATTCACTATTATTGATGTCAAAAAACATGAAAATGGAGCCGAATCATGGAGAACAGTGGTTGAAATATTTGACCCAAATTCAATTCAAACCGAAAATAATTCATATTTGGCTCAAACTCAACCCAAACCCAAAAGAATGATCCAAAATCAACAATAAATGTATATATATTTCAAAATATTAATATTATTTTTATTTCGAAATCGAAATTGCTCGTGCCCAACCCTAGTTTGACCCTATGTTGTGCCCTATCAGTCCATATCGGGCCTGGACCCTCAAATTGGGTGTCTTGACCTAATTAAGCAAAAAGGCCACGAAGCAACAAAAATTTCGTATCAACTTGGCAACGGGTCTTATGTGGTGAAGCAAATATGATTTTCATGAAACTTTGTACTTGCATCTAATCTCTTAAAGGCATTTGGTAATAAGTATTCTTTGTGACAATTTCGTCATAACTTTTGTTTTATGGATCTTCAAAATTATAATATTGAGCATATTATAAATGATGTTCAACAGTTCAAAATGATACTTAGAGCTTATACACAGTATCTGTAACACCCGGATTTATGGGATTTTTGTAATATATGTGAATAATGACATTTTTGTAAATATGTCAAGTTGAGTCGGTTTCGTAAAAAGAAAGCGTTATTAGAATCCTAATAATTAATATGGATTTTAAGAAAATTTCGGGAATTTTAGGAGTTCTAACGCTAATTTTATGGAAATTACGTTTCTCGTAATTTAAAGGACGTTGTGGTAAAAATAATAAACGAGATCCGATTTGCGAACTGACAGTTTTAATGGAACCCTAGTAATAAGTTGAATTTATTGGCGAAATAAGGAAATTTGGAGAATTCGAATCGTCAGTTAATTAACGAAACAAATGACGAAACAAATAGAAAATCAAAGGAAGAGCAAAATGGTAATTGTCAAGTCAATTTCAATTAAAAACCATGAGTCTTCTTCTCTTCTCCCTCATTCACGATTTCCTTTTCTGTAAAATTTTCCTCCAGGTGACTTTCATCGCCTCCCTCACGGCGTTCTCACTCCGACGATCGAGCTCTCCACCAACCGACCGGATTTCTTCACGATTTCTCCTCCTCTCGCAACTCTAGGTAAGGTTCTATGGTTTTCGGATGTTAGACTTTGGTTTTCGAGAGTTAAAATGATTAGGGTTTTGTTTAGGGTTTTTGCGAAATAGTCGGGTTAAGCTAGAAATGGCTAGGGTTGCCCTATTTATGACTTTGGTGAACGTATTAATGGCATTGAAGGTGGTTAGACGAATTAATGGTCATTAATGTGAGTTTTTGGGTTGTTGGAAAAACTTGGAAATCCCCATTAATAGAGTTTTATGAACAACGAGCTCAAGGTGCTCAATAAAATGTTTCAAAGAGCTAAGTTAGAGTTTTGGAGATTTCCTTAGTTAACTTTTTGTTAGTTTGGACGTTTAATGGTTTAAACGCGCTTTAACGACAATTGTTGTGAATTTGACTTAGGTGAACAACGCTCGTGGATGGAGCTTGAAGTTCAACGCGCACGAGGTAAGTTCTCGTGATTTACTGTGGCCGATTGGCCTACACCATATGTCAGAAATCGTGTTGAGGATACGTTGGTGCTTTATTGCTTATGTTGGTCATTGTTATGTCTAATTGTTTTGGTTGGGGTAGTTATGTTCGGTGTTTTATAGGTTGAATTGTTGTGAGTGTTTGATGGTATTTGTCGTGTTGATGGTATTTGTAGGTTTTGATGGTAGTTTTGATGGTATTTGTAGTGTTTTGATGGTATTTGTAGTGTTTTGATGGTATTTGTAGTGTTTTGATGGTATTTGTAGTGTTTTGATGGTATTTGTAGTGTTTTGATGGTATTTGTAGTGTTTTGATGGTATTTGTAGTGTTTTGATGGTATTTGTAGTGTTTTGATGGTATTTGTAGTGTTTTGATGGTATTTGTAGTGTTTTGATGGTATTTGTAGTGTTTTGATGGTATTTGTAGTGTTTTGATGGTATTTGTAGTGTTTTGATGGTATTTGTAGTGTTTTGATGGTATTTGTAGTGTTTTGATGGTATTTGTAGTGTTTTGATGGTATTTGTAGTGTTTTGATGGTATTTGTAGTGTTTTGATGGTATTTGTAGTGTTTTGATGGTATTTGTAGTGTTTTGATGGTATTTGTAGTGTTTTGATGGTATTTGTAGTGTTTTGATGGTATTTGTAGTGTTTTGATGGTATTTGTAGTGTTTTGATGGTATTTGTAGTGTTTTGATGGTATTTGTAGTGTTTTGATGGTATTTGTAGTGTTTTGATGGTATTTGTAGTGTTTTGATGGTATTTGTAGTGTTTTGATGGTATTTGTAGTGTTTTGATGGTATTTGTAGTGTTTTGATGGTATTTGTAGTGTTTTGATGGTATTTGTAGTGTTTTGATGGTATTTGTAGTGTTTTGATGGTATTTGTAGTGTTTTGATGGTATTTGTAGTGTTTTGATGGTATTTGTAGTGTTTTGATGGTATTTGTAGTGTTTTGATGGTATTTGTAGTGTTTTGATGGTATTTGTAGTGTTTTGATGGTATTTGTAGTGTTTTGATGGTATTTGTAGTGTTTTGATGGTATTTGTAGTGTTTTGATGGTATTTGTAGTGTTTTGATGGTATTTGTAGTGTTTTGATGGTATTTGTAGTGTTTTGATGGTATTTGTAGTGTTTTGATGGTATTTGTAGTGTTTTGATGGTATTTGTAGTGTTTTGATGGTATTTGTAGTGCTCGTTATGTATGTTAATATTGAACTGTTCATGCATCATGGTTTCAAAACGTCATGAAAATGAATTTACACATGGATTTCATGAAAGAACATGCATGTAAAGGCAAGTAAAGTATCACAGTAAACAACCATTACATAAGGTTATCGGGGATGAGGTTCAGACTGGCGTTCGTGGTGAGCGGGTTTTCCTCCTTCAGATGGTGGTGGGCTGTCTATTCGCTTGATGTGCCTATCTATCTGTCGAGCATTTCCGAAACCATAGATGACACGCACTGATATCTGAAATGACATGGACGGTTTTTATCGCAGTAGCAACACTGACCTGCATAGGTTTTGATGGTATTTGTAGTGTTTTGATGGTATTTGTAGTGTTTTGATGGTATTTGTAGTGTTTTGATGGTATTTGTAGTGTTTTGATGGTATTTGTAGTGTTTTGATGGTATTTGTAGTGTTTTGATGGTATTTGTAGTGTTTTGATGGTATTTGTAGTGTTTTGATGGTATTTGTAGTGTTTTGATGGTATTTGTAGTGTTTTGATGGTATTTGTAGTGTTTTGATGGTATTTGTAGTGTTTTGATGGTATTTGTAGTGTTTTGATGGTATTTGTAGTGTTTTGATGGTATTTGTAGTGTTTTGATGGTATTTGTAGTGTTTTGATGGTATTTGTAGTGTTTTGATGGTATTTGTAGTGTTTTGATGGTATTTGTAGTGTTTTGATGGTATTTGTAGTGTTTTGATGGTATTTGTAGTGTTTTGATGGTATTTGTAGTGTTTTGATGGTATTTGTAGTGTTTTGATGGTATTTGTAGTGTTTTGATGGTATTTGTAGTCGTTTGTTTTTGTGAAAAGGTATTTCGTGTTTAACATACGTTTGCGTCGGTTTAAGTGAGGTTATAGGAGATGTACGAGTATGGGCAATTTTATGATGAAGTGTGAATTGTGTGTTATATGTATAAGTATGCAGGGAAAAAAAAGAAAGAAGAGGAAAAAAAAAAAGAGAAGGAGGCAGAGAACCTGCCGAGTCGATCGCCATCGATCGGCAGGATGATCGCCGCTCTCTGGAATTTTCCAGAGAGCCTGGCGATCGGTCGCCAAAAGGGGCGATCGGTCGCCCAAAGGGGGCGATCGATCGCCACTGTGGGGGGAGCGAACGATTGCCACCCCCCCCCCCCCCCCCCCCCCCCCCCCCCCCCATTTTGTATGTTGGCGATCGATCGCCTGATATGGGCGATCGATCGCCCCTATAGATTTTGGGACAAATGTCCCTTCTGACCCTCAGTGCTTTGGCCGATGATTTAAATGTTTTTAATTGTTTTAAACATTTGTTTTAATTGTTTTATTTCAACTGTTTTACGTTTTATTAAAGTGGTTTTCAAAATAGTTACGAACGATTTTAACAATTTAGTCTACGATTTAAATTCCGCTCAAACGTTACGAGGTTTACAAGGATAGTAAAAGAGTATGATGATAAAAAAAAATAATACGGAAAAATAAGGGTACAGTATTAGGATCGTTACAGTTATGGTATCAGAGCCCCTAGGTTTTAAAAACGGTTCTGTAGACTGCTCGACTGCACAGCCACTACGCGAACATCCTTCCTCAACTGTAAGTATGTTTAAAAGTTTTATTTGATTTCGATTTCTTAGAGTTATTTGCTTTTAACCTTTATAAGAGTTATAGAAATATGGTGCGTCGAAGAAATGACCGAGATGATAGTGTAGCACCCGGTTTCAATTAAACCGAATTTAACTTATCCATTAATGATGTGCAATTTCATGGAAGAATTGGGAGAGTTATTGGTTAGGTTAATGAGTGACTAAGCGAGGGCATTTATGTAAATATGACAATTTAAAAGTAGATGACTTATTTAAGGGAAGGGGTTTAGAGATTTATGCACTGTAGCCGCCACTGTTTCATCATTTATTCCTTTTCGGTGTCCAGCTCAAGCTCAGCGGAGCTCTCGACGAATCTTCCACCAAACTCTTCTTCTATCTAAGTAAGTTTTTCCTCATTTCTTATATTTTAGCAGTCAGATAGCCGAGGGAGTCCAATGCGAGGGTTACGAGGATGCTATAGATGAGTGTCAGTTTCAATTTAGTGCAGTATCGGGAATGCATTATGTCCAGAGTTCTCAATTAGTTTCCTTAGGTCTCTGGTTGAATAGGATGAAGTTTAGTGAAGGTTTAATTAATGATCGGTTTATGGATTTAGGTTCGAGCTAATTCCCGAAGGAGATTTCAACCAAACCACCCAGAAGACCAGGTAAGTAAAGTATGCATGTGCCTTCGGGCCTACATCACAAAACAGTAGGGTTATGTATTTTAGGAATGATTTTGTATGTCATGCATCATGTTTTTGAAAGATTACGAAAATGAATTTCCATGTAAGAATGATAAGGTATGAATTGAATGTGACAAACAAACTATTAAGGGAACTAATCCACCCCTTAACTTATGAAGGGATTTATAACATTGGGAGAATTGATCCCACTCCCAAGGGAACAGAGAGATCAGATCAGCTATTAAGGGAATTCATCCGTCCCTTAATCGAGTAGATGATGTATAACATTGGGAAAATTGATCCACTTCCCAAGGGAACCGAGGGATCAGATCAGCTTATGAACGTATGTGAATGCAACTGAGATGAGAAAGTAGAAATTGCACGTTTAGAAATTTATGTTTCAGTATATCATTTCATTACTGCTTTACTTGCTTAGCATTAGGCTAATAGATGAGTTTTGTGATGTAGGTGAAGAAGTGACAGCAGGTGAATCCTCTGAGTTTATTGAGGGATAGACTGGTTGGGGGAGCATACTCATGCCACGGATCTGGTATTTGATGAGGCGGTTTAACTGATGTCTGTTAGAGTGAAGGTGTAGTTGACAATGTTTCGATTTGAATAGGTTGAGTTCTCATGACAGTAGTTGTTTCAATGCTTTGAAAATGTTTTGAGTTGTCTTTTCTGATAATAGTATTTTGCTGAGATTTGATGTTGGCACTTGCTTAATTGTTTTGGGTAATGCCTTGGTTAGAATGGTATTTGAATGATTTCAGTAATGTAAGTAGATTTTTTTCTGTAGTTAGAGTCGTGTTGTATAGCAAGGAGTTGTGGGTATGTCGCTCTGTTCTATATCGGTAGATGATGTCTACCGGTAGATGTTGAGTTATAGTTATGTCGTCTATCGGAAGATGTCTTCAGTAAAGTCATCGGATGATGTTTCAATAAGGTTATCGGAAGATGTCCTCAGTAAAGTCATCAGATGATGTCTCAATAAAGTTATCGGAAGATGTCTTCAGTAAAGTCATCGGATGATGTTTCAATAAGGCTATCGGAAGATGTTTTTAGAAAAGCCATCGGATGATGTAGGCCTAATTCTATCGGAAGAAGTAAGTTTTGTACTATCGAAATGAGTGGGGATTATGCTTGTCGTTTAGCGATCGGTTGATGTTGGATAATCGATTTATCCGGCTGACGTCATCGGTAGATGTAGGAAAACTTTTGTCGTTTAGTCACCGGAAGAAGCCTTCTATTTCCTGTTCATTCTTTTCTGTTGACTTTATTCATCGGCAGATGAATTTGACTTCTGTGACTCCTTAAGTATTTCACGATTTAAACCTCTATTTCTTTCTGGCCGATTGATTCTTGGTATTCTGAACGATTATCCTAGCAATGTTTTTCACAGTTTTGCTTAACTCTATTATTGTCCAAATGATTTCCGCTACAAGTTTTAAATGTTTATTTATTCTTGGATTCTAGCTTATGTCAAGTGTCGATTGTTGCGAGAATTTTTTTTAAAATACGGATGAAATTTCTTAGTCATGTACGGGCTTATGAGTAACGAGCCAGGTTCAGATAACTCGGGGCGTTACAGATAGAGACGATACGATAGACCACCTTAAGGATTTTATTGCCTAACAGTCCCAATGTTAGTGATTTTACACACTTACACGCAAGTGCACGTGTCGCTAACGAAGTAATGAGTAAGTAAAGTATCGATCCCACGAGGATAATGTTAATTGAATTAATCGCGATAAAAATCTTATAAAAATATTAAAATGATGGATGAAAATAATTAGAATTAAATCTGAATAACTATGTAATAAAAGACAACGAAATAAACGAGGTAAAATCGATGAATCAAAGCTTGGCTAGGATCAATTTCCTCGTTACGATGATTTTACTACTGATGCTCTGGTAATGCTTTGCAGCATTATCTATGAACAGCAAGAATTAAATAGTTCTAGGATTCTTTTGAATTGCCTAGGTAAATTCAAATTAGAATTTTCTTCGACTTTAAAGGAATGTAACTAATAGTAAATTTCATATTTGCCTTATTCTCATCGTCAATCGAATTAATGCTAACCACGTTGTAACAAATTAATTATTCGTGCATCTAACAATTTATATCTATCTATCGATACAATATAAACATGAATCGTCAACCTATCTGTCGATATGATCTGACTTAGCAAGAAATATCACAAATAATTGTTCAATATATAATTGCAAAGCAAAACCGAGATCGTAGTAAAGACCGTAACGAGTACTATCGCCCTAACCAAGTAATAGAGTTTAGCCTAAAATCATGATAGCAATACTAAATAAAATTAAAGTTTTCAATAACATAAAAATGATAATAATGAAGAAGAAGATAAAATGAAGAACAGTCGTCAGTTTCCTCCTCTGTTCCAGAGCTTGTTGCACAGCAAGCAGTCGCTCCTCTTCTTTAACAAAATTGCCTATATATTTTGTTCCCTTTTTTTCTCTTCCTTAATTCAAGCAGCCAAATCCTCATTTTCTCTCTCCAGAATTTTTATTTGCTTTTATTGCTCCACCTTTTATTCTAAAATGACTTTCTCTCTCTTTGGTTCTCTTTCCACGTGATTCCATAATTGCCCAGATCTTCTTCTTCTTCCAATTAGCTTTTCCCTATTTTTTTTTGTCCTTTTCTGCATCTACCGTTGGATTTTGTCTTTTTCTGCTGCCCCTTTGGATATCGACCGCTGACCGCTTTTTGTTTCCTTCTTTCGCTGCATTGTTTTAGCCTTCTTCCGCTGCCCAGTTTCTTTATTTCTTTCACATCTTCCGCTGCCCAGTTTCCTTTAAATCAATCGCTGCCCAACTTTCTTTATTTCCTTCTTTCAGCTTCTACCGTTGCACAGTGCTCTTTTCCACATCCACCGCTATTAATTCTTTACATCGACCGCTGCCCTCTTAATTCCAAATTAATTTGTTTTACTCCTCCATGATTTCAGCATTTTCTCTTTCCATAATCAGCAACTAATTTCCTCAATTTACTTGATTTTCTCCCTCCATAATCTTCAGCTTTTGAATTTGATTTTCCCTCTAATAAAATTACATTCAAATATAAAAATATAAAATTCAAATTAAGTAGAAAAATATGCTTTTAATAGATAATCTGCATAAAATATACTAAATTCATCAAAGCACTAATGCTGCAGCATTACATAGCAATTATAGTAAATTCATACCAATTTATTATTATAATCACTCAATTCATATAAGTTTTCTTATGTAAAATTAGCATAAAATGACTCTAAAATAAGAGTCATCACCTAACACATGGAGCGACAGGCCCAACAAATAGAGAGGCAGTCCCAGCAGCTGGGCACCCTAATAGACCATGAAAGTGCTAGAGCTCGGGAGACAGCGACTCCTGGTAATCGTGGTATGGAAAGGTTTCAGAAGCTCCAACCTCCTGTGTTCAACGGACAGTCTACGGATCCCTCTTCAGCCGAGGAGTGAATTCGAACCATGGAGGACATGCTGGCCTACGCAAGTATTGAGGACGGAGAGAAGGTTGCGTTGGTGAGTTACCACTTAGCACCGGATACCCGATTTTGTGTGGATTCTATCAAGGCAACCACCGATGTGACGATTATGAGTTGGGAGCGTTTCAAAATGATATTTTATGACAAGTACTTCAGCCATACAGTGCGGGAGGCGAAGATGGTAGAGTTCATGCAATTGCGGCAGGTTGGTTCGATTGCCGACTATGTGAGGAGGTTTGAGGCCTTGTCCCAGTTCGCGCCGCGACAGGTCATTGTTAATGAGAACAAGGTATGCAGATTTATGCAGGGACTTAGTCAAGAAATTCGGAGGAGTCTTACCGTATCAAGGGTGCGGAATGTGTCCTACGATGAGATTGTGGCCAGAGCACTTGAGATTGAGGCTGTTGATCAGAGTTATGTCAAACCGAGAGAGCCAGCTAGAGGGTTCTTTCAGGAGATATAGCCACGACCTCAGAATATTGGCTGGCAACCGAAGGGACAGCCATAACAACAGCAGAGGGGTGCAAAAAGGCCCTACGATGGTAAAGGCGATCAAGGAAAGAGGAAGCAAGTCCAAGGGGCTACTCAGAAGCCTGTTTGTCCTAAGTGCCAGAAGGAACATTACGGCGCTTGTCGATTGGGCACGAACAGTTGTTACCGATGTGGAGAGGTCGGTCATTTTGCTCAGAACTGTCCAAGGGCGGCTACCGATCAAAGGAGAGTGACCCCGAGAATATTTGCCTTTATTGAGCCTGGTGATGTTGACGACGAGGCTCAGCCCTCAGTGATAGCAGATACTGTTTTGGTTATGGGCGTAGCAGTATTTTCTTTGATAGACACGGGGGCTACGTACTCTTTTGTTTCCACTGCTTGTGTGTCTAGACTGAAGCTGGTGTCTGAGTTAGCAGAATGCGAATATAGTGTGATGCTACCTTCAGGAGAGCATATGCAGTCAGGTCATGTTGTCCAGGGCAATATTGTCTCAGTTGGGAACAGTACCCTCTATGCTCGCCTGATTGTTATGGGCATAGAGATCTACGATCTTATCTTAGGGATGGACTGACTGTCACAGCACTTCGCCACCATCGATTGTTGATCCGGGATTGTGACTTTTCGACCCCCGGGTAAAGCCGAGTTTTCTTATCAGGTGATGAACAGATTGAGTGGATCACCTATTTCCTACTCCATGAAGGTCAACGAGCAGTTTAAAGGTAAGTGCTCTATTTATTTGGCCACAGTAGTTGATACTCAGTTGCTCAGCGGAGTAAAGCCGAGTGACATTCCTATAGTCAGAGAATTCTCCGAGATATTCCTTGACGATCTTCCCGGATTACTGCCGGACGGGGAGATCGAGTTTATCATTGATGTATATCCGAGCTCCGCGCTAGTGTCTAAGAATCCATATAGATTGGCGCCTGCTGAATTGAGAGAGTTGAAAACTCAGCTTGAGGAGTTGCTAGATAAGAGTTTCATCCTACCCAGTTTTTCACCCTCGGGTGCGCCCGTTCTATTTGTCAAGAAGAAAGACAGACCCTCAGAATGTGTGTGGATTACAGAGAGCTGAATAAGCTTACAGTGAAGAATAAGTACCCATTGCCCTGGATAGATGATTTGTTTGATCAGCTGCAAGGTGCTCGAGTATTTTCCAGGATTGACCTACGCTCGGGTTAATATCAGTTGAAGGTCCGGAAGGAAGATGTTCAGAAAACGGCGTTCCAAACGAGGTATGGGCATTATGAGTTCCTTGTTATGTCTTTTGGACTTACTAATGCCCCTACAGCATTTATGGATTTGATGAACCGCGTCTTCAAGGATTATCTAGACAAGTTCGTTGTAGTTTTCATCGACGACATTTTGATTTATTCTAAGACGAAGGAGGAGCAGCAAGAGCAATTACGGATTGTTCTAGGAATTTTGCAACGACACCAGCTATATCCGAAGTTCTCCAAATGTGAGTTTTGGCTAGATAGGATCCGTTTTCTTGGCCATATTATATCAAAAGAAGGAGTTTCTGTGGATCCGAGCAAAATTCAGGTGATCAGAGATTGGCCACAGCCTAAGAACGTGCGAGAGATACGGGGATTTCTTGGGTTGACTGGCTATTATCGGAAATTCATTGAAGGATTTTCGAAGATTGCAGTTCCTCTTTCACGCTTGACTCGGAAGAACGAGAAGTTTATATGGTCGGCTGCTTCTGACAACAGTTTTATGGAGTTAAAGCAGAGATTGACCGCAGCTCCAGTGTTGACATTGCCTGTTGAAGGCGATAAGTTCAGCATATATTGTGATGCATCTGGAGTTGGGCTTGGATGCGTACTTATGCAGGAATGGAGGGTTATCGCGTATGCTTCTCGGCAGTTGAAGCCGCATGAGCAGAACTATCCTACGCATGACCTGGAATTAGCAGCCGTGGTCTTTACACTGAAAATATGGAGGCATTACTTATATAGACAGCAGTGCGAGATATTTTCCGACCACAAAAGTCTGAAGTATTTGTTTATGCAAAAGGAACTGAATATGCGGCAGAGAAGGTGGCTAAAGTTCGTCAAAGATTATGAATTTGAAATTAAGTACCATCCAGGAAAGGCGAACAAGGTCGCTGATGCTTTAAGCCGAATGCCTACTGCGAGTCAGCCTTCACTTGCAGCGATGTCGGTTACGTTGCGGTCTGAGATTGAGAAATTTGATGTGGAGATTGTGGCAGAGTTGTTCAGTATGCTCACCAACATTTCTCTCAGGCAGACTATTCTTGATAAGATACGTGAAGCTCAACAGAAAGATATGGAGTGTGAGGAGCTTCGATTGAGCATGACGTCTGGAGACTTGTCTGATTTTAACTTGTCAGATGATGATATCCTAAAATTCAGGCATAGGTAGTACGTACCTAATGAAGAGGAGTTAAAGAAAGAGATTTTGGCCGAAGCACATTCTTCAGCTTATTCTGTGCACCCGGGAAGTACCAAGGTGTATCGGGATTTAAAACAACACTTTTGGTGGCCGAACATGAAGAGGGAAGTTGCGAAATATGTTGAAACCTGTTTAGTTTGTCAACAGGTTAAGGCGGAACACCAGAGGCCGACCGGAATATTACAGCCACTGCCGATTCCGGAGTGGAAATGGGAGCAGATCTCCATGGATTTTATTGTGGGGCTTCCGAGGACGACAAGAGGGCATGACGACATCTGGGTGATTGAGGACCGATTGACAAAGTCGGCTCACTTCTTATCTGTAAAAATGACATCTTCTATGGATCAGCTCGCCGAGCTTTTTGTGCAGGAGATTGTTAGATTGCATGGAGTGCCAGTTTCAATTGTCTCAGATCGAGATCTGAGGATTACATCGAAGTTCTGGAAGAGTTTGCACAAAGCTATAGGAACTCAGCTAAGTTTCAGCACGGTCTTTCATCCTCAGAATGATGGTCAGACGGAGAGGACAAATCAGATTCTGGAGGATATGCTCAGAGCTTGTGTGTTGGAATTTCAGGGATCGTGGAGCAGGTATTTGCCACTGATCGAGTTCTCTTACAACAACAGCTTCCAGGCTACCATCGGTATGGCTCCGTACGAGGCTTTGTATGGTCGAAAGTGTAGATCTCCATTGTATTGGGACGAGGTTGGCGAAGCTAGTATTGTTGGTCCTGAGATTCTACAGCAAACGGCAGAGAAGATTGTCGTTATCTGACAGCGTATCGAGATAGCTCAGAGTCGCCAAAAGAGCTATGCTGACATAAGACAGAGAGAACTGGAATTTGAAGAGGGTGATGAGGTTTATTTGAAGGTTTCTCCATTTAAGGGTTTTATGCGATTCGGAAGGAAGGGCAAGCTAAACCCTCGATATGTGGGGCCTTTCCCTATTTTGAAGAAGATTGGGAAGATGGCGTATCGACTAGAGCTTCCAGCTTCAATGGAAGGCATCCACAATGTATTTCACGTGTCTATGCTTCAGAAGTGTTTGCGCGATCCATCGCATATTGTGGAGGCAAGAGAAATCGAGGTACAGCTCACCTTGACTTATGAGGAGAAGCCAGTATGTATTTTGGAGTCTTCCATCAAGGTATTGCGCAACAAAGAGATTCCGCTAGTCAAAGTCTTATGGCGGAACCACGAGGTGGAAGAAGCTACTTGGGAGCGACAGCAGGATATGATGGCTAAGTATCCTGAATTGTTTGTATGATCAAATTTTGAGGACAAAATTTAAATAAGGTGGATGGAATGTAACACCCGGATTTACAGAATTTTTGTAATATATGTGAATAATGGCATTTTTGTAAATATGTCAAGTTGAGTCGGTTTCGTAAGAAGAAAGCGTTATTAGAATCCTAATAATTAATATAGATTTTAAGAAAATTTCGGGAATTTTAGGAGTTCTAACGCTAATTTTATGGAAATTACGTTTCTCGTAATTTAAAGGACGTTATAGTAAAAATAGTAAACAAGGTCCGATTTACGAACTGACAGTTTTAATGGAACCCTAGTAATAAGTTGGATTTATTGGCGAAATAAGAAAATTTGGAGAAACCGAATCGTCGGTTAATTAACGAAACAAAGGACGAAACAAATAGAAAATCAAAGGAAGGGCAAAATGGTAATTGCCAAGTCAATTTCAATTAAAAACCATGAGTCTTCTTCTCTTCTCCATCATTCACGATTTCCTTTTCTGTAAAATTTTCGTCCAGGCGACTATCATCGCCTCCCTCATGGCATTCTCACTCCGACGATCGAGCTCTTCACCAACCGACTCGATTTCTTCACGATTTCTCCTCCTCTCGCAACTCTAGGTAAGGTTCTATGGTTTTCGGACGTTAGACTTTGGTTTTCGAGAGTTAAAATGATTAGGGTTTTGTTTAGGGTTTTTGCGAAATAGTCGAGTTAAGCTAGAAATGGCTAGGGTTGCTCTATTTATAACTTTGGTGAACGTATTAATGGCATTGAAGGTGGTTAGACGGATTAATGGCCATTAATGTGAGTTTTTTGGTTGTTGGAAAAACTTGGGAATCCCCATTAATGGAGTTTTATGAACAACGAGCTCAAGGTGCTCGATAAAATGTTTCAAAGAGCTAAGTTAGAGTTTTGGAGATTTCTTTAGTTAAGGTTTCGTTAGTTTGGACGTTTAATGGTTTAAACGCGCTTTAACGACAATTGTTGTGAATTTGCCTTAGGTGAACAACGCTCGTGGACGGAGCTTGAAGTTCAACGCGCACGAGATAAGTTCTCGTGACTTACTGTGGCCGATTGGCCTACACCATATGTCAGAAATCGTGTTGAGGATACGTTGGTGCTTTATTGCTTATGTTGGTCATTGTTATGTCTAATTGTTTTGGTGGGGTAGTTTATGTTCGGTTGTTTTATAGGTTGATTGTTGCGAGTGTTTTGATGGTATTTGTAGTGTTTTGATGGTATTGTAGTGTTTTGATGGTATGCTCGTTATGTATGTTAATATTGAACTGTTCATGCATCATGGTTTCAAAACGTCATGAAAATGAATTTACACATGGATTTCATGAAAAGAACATGCATGTAAAGGCAAGTAAAGTATCACAGTAAACAACCATGACATGGGGTTATCGGGGATGAGGCTCAGACCTTGCGTTCCGTGGTGAGCAGGTTTTCCTCCCTTCAGATGGTTTGGGCTGTCTATTCGCTTGATGTGCCCTATCTATCTATCGAGCATTTCCGATAACCATAGACTGACACGTACTGATATATGAAATGACATGGACGGTTTTTATAGCATTGAGCATACATGATCATGCATAGGCATTTATGTAGAATTTATTGAGAGTTTTATCTTATAGGCATCTCTATGGTGTAGGTGACATTGAGCAAGGTGAGGACGAGATCCCTCCACCTGAGGAATGATGTAGTTGATGGAGGATGGCCCGTGGGAGTGTGTTGGGCAGTCGAGGCGCCTTTTGACCCGTGGAGAAGTAAATGTATGTAAGTATTTTGGGGATACGATAGTTAGATCATAGGAGAAATTGTATAGATTGTACATATTAGGATACTTGGGATCTGGTTAGTTGATAAGTTTATGTTTTATGTTTTGAAAACCTATTTTATAAACTGTTTTGAAGAGTATTTTATCGATGGTATACTGGAACTGTTGGATGATTTATATTATAGGGATACGTTTGATTTTTAAATGGATCCACGCAGTTCGTTTTTGTGAAAAGGTATTTCGTGTTAAATATGTTTTGAGTCAGTTTGAGTGAGGTTATAGGAGATGTACGAGTATTGGGCAATTTTATGATGAAAGTTTGAATTGTGTGTTATGTGTATAAGTATGTAAGGAAAAGAAAGAAAGAAGAGGAAAGAAAAAAAGAGAAGGAGGCAGATAACCTGCCGATCGATCGCCATCAATCGGCAGGATGATCGCCATCGATCGGCAGGATGATCGCTGCTCTCTGGAATTTTTCCAGAGAGCCTGGCGATCGATCGCCACTGTGGGGGGCGAACGATCGCCCCCCCCCCCCCCCCCCCCCCCCAATTTTGCGATCGCCCCTATAGATTTTGGGACAAATGTCTCTTCTGCCCCTCAATGTTTTGGCCGATGATTTAAATATTTTTAATTGTTTTAAACATTTGTTTTAATTGTTTTATTTCAATTGTTTAAGTTTTATTAAAGTGGTTTTCAAAATAGTTACGAACGATTTTAACAATTTAGTCTACGATTTAAATTTCGCTCAAACGTTACAAGGTTTACAAGGATAGTAAAATGGTATGATGAAAAAAAAAAATAATACGGGAAAATAAGGGTACAGTATTAGGATCGTTACAGTGTCATTTATGTGTTTCTACATCTTTGATAAGAAGAGAGAAGAGTGATTCCTTCAGCTCATCGGAACACCTGATGAAGTCAACAACTCAAAAGATAGCAAAATAGAAATGTAAGACTGAAACTAACTAAGAGGGAGGGGGGGTGAATTAGATAGTTATGTGTAATCTGACTCTTTTTGATTTAATTTAACCTATCGAGTTTCTCTCTTAAATCTAAGTGCAACCAATAAATTAAGGAGAAAGGAAGAGAGAAACAACACCAAGAATTTTACGTGGTTCGGCCTAACTGCCTACATCCACGCTCCAAGGATCTCCTCCTTGAAGATTCACTACCACTCTCTCCGAGTGAATTGATCGCTCTGCACGGGCGTCGATCAAAAGCCTTTACACGTCTAGATTGAACTTCGAGGGCGTCAATCCACTGCTTTACACTTTTGAATATGGAAAGGTTTTTCACACAAGTCTACAACCTCACAATGAATTCTCTCAAGTTCAGATCTGGAGAGTTGTAGATGATAGAAGAATTGTCACCAAAGTAAGCGTAGAGAGTGATCTTCGATCATTCAGTAATTCTGCAAAAAGTTCTCTCTCAGAATTCTTTTCTTCTATTTATGCCTCCGAGATCTGCTTCAATTTTGATACGACATTTATTTTAGATTTGTCGTTTTGCTATTTCCATAAACTCTGCAGATGACCGTTGTGTCGAAATATATCCGTTGATGTCTGTTTTTGGACAGCATTAAATACAGGTGGACGACTTTAGTGTTGGCAGAAGATGTAAGTGATCAACGTCACTTTCTTCTGCAGGTACATGTTATTCTTTGCCATGCTGGTGGAAGATGCTGTTCAGCGGTCGATATTGCCTTTGAAGTACCAGCGGTGGATAACAAGTCTGGCAGAAGATGCTGTTCAGTGGTAGAAGTCTTCGGAAGATATCACTTAGCGGAAGACTCTGCCAGCGGTAGATAGCTTTGTCCAACAAGGCGGATGATCACACTAATGAACCATCGGTAGATGTAAACTTTGTCATTTTGCTAGCGGTGGATATCGTTTCTTCTACTTCGGTAGATATGCAGTACTTTATCAGTTTCAGCCCTGTTTTGCTATCAAACCCTGAACACTTAACCATATTTGTTAAGCAACTAAAATACCATTTTCAAATGACATTTCCACTTAAAAGCTAGAGAAATATATGATGAGGTCAATATTAAATTTATTAATCAACTTATTAATCTCATCAGCATAATTCATTAATCTCATATATTTAACTTAATCAAATTACACTTCTTAAAACACATCATCAAAAACATCGTTAGACTTAAACATTATTTAAGTCAACAATCTCCCCTTTTTGATGATGACAAACTATAAGTATAAATTGATTAAATATCTCTCCTCCATAATCCTAGCTCGCCCACAACATGTGCATTCAATCCAATTTAATTTTCAAACACAGTTCACAGTATTGAGCTTAAACATGCATACTATCAATGCCATATCAAATCTACTTTTCGTATCAGCACCAAGCAAACACATTTGCTTTAATCAGTGCTGTCCTACTTTCTCCCTCTTTGACATTATAAAAAAAATAGAAAAATACAGTAAAAAGCAGTCAACTACATAACATTTGTATATTGATGAAATTGTAAAATCAGAGTACCATACAAAAAAATTTGTGCAACTATTGAATCTGTAAAATTGGTCACCCAAAAAAAAAATCGCCTAGTTAATCTAAATCCACAAAGCGCTTCCACAACTCCTTGTTAATTGAAGGAAGCACTCCATAGTTCATATTGGCATTAGGAACTATCAGTGGTTCGAAATCGGGAGTAAAAGCAAAATGAGCAGAAGGCTGAAATGGACTTCGATACACCACCAAGTCCATACACGGTGGAGGCTCTACCAGTGGATCAGCCGGAAGTGCAGCCATTGAACGTGGTAGCTCAGATGGGGACTCGGTGACAAGGGAACCAAAAGATCAATGAACCGAATCTCAACATCCTGAATATCCAAGGGCATTGAGTTCACTTCCTCGTCAACCTCTGGTCTGAAGATCAGAGGGAGTAAGTCGGAAGAACAAGCCTCTGAGAAATAAAGAGGGCTAAACTGTTCTGGTTGAAGAGCTTGGATATGCGACTGCACAGACCGAAAGACCCTTGTGAGAGAGCCTTCAAGTCTATCCACTCTAGAAGCCAACCGATCTTGACCGGAGTCAAGGTCCTTGCTCAAGTCCACTCTGGTCTGATTTAGCTGGACTCCAAGAATGTCTGAAGGTACAATGACCAGCTGATCCCTCGCTCCACTTTGATGAGCCTTTAAATCTGTCTCCAGTTGATCAATTCTGGAAGACAATTTAGCAAAGGTGGCATCAAATGACGCAAGAATCTGAGCCTCAACAGAACTGAGAGCAGTTCCTAAACTTGCTATACAGGCCAGTAACCCAGTTATCTAATCCTCACTTATGGAAGGTCTCATCTGATAAGTTTTTGGAGTTTGAGGAACAGTTGGTGGGTTTGGTAGGGAGGTTTGGATTTGAGGAGCAGGTTGTCGAACAGGTGAAATAAGTGTTGGAGTGGCCGGAGAAGGCAAAATAAGGGTAGGGAAAGGAGAAGTAGGAATCTCTGGAAGTGGAAGAGGCACAGGTGAGTGAGCTGAAGGTGCCACAAAGGTATGAGTTGGAAGGGATGTGATAGGGTGTCTTGGAACAGAAGGTTGAGAGCGTGACACCTGAGAGGATGAAGGTGAATTAACGAAGGTAGGGATTTCAAATTCATCAACTCCTTCGTGAAGTTGACTCCTCCTGCAGGAGAAGCTTCCTCTTCCTCAGCTGAGCAGAAGGTGCCTTAGAAACCTTCTTGTGGGTCTCATCCAAAACAAATTCCCCTTTTCTTGTACTTTTGATCCCCATTCTCTTCAGAGTGGAGATCGAGTAGTAGCTTGAAGGTTGAAGACGGAAGGGATCATCTTCCTCTAGATATTCCACTTCAAACTTCTCGAAGATTTTCATGAGAAGCAGATTGTATGGAAGCGATGTAGCCTTGGTTGAGATAATCTGAATCATCCTTCTCAAAACAATAAATCCCATGTTGAAGGGGGTTTGTTGGTAGAGTGCAAACATAACAAACAATTCTATTCCACTCACTTCATCATAATGACCACTCTTGGGAATGATGTTGTACCAATCATTTTATGGAAGAGCCAAGCCCGGATGGTGAGGTGCTTGCTCTTTAAGTGATCAGAAATGTGATTCGGGTCTAGAGCTATTGTCCTAAAAAACTGATGACCCTCAGGAGAGTTAAGAAGTGGGGGCTCATGCCCTGACTCATAGAATTTGACATGGTCATCCAAATGGGGACTCTTCGGAAGTTCATTGATAGTTTGGGGTGTTATAACTATGTGTTTTCCATACACATAGCTCGTGATTGTAGAGAAGTCCGAAGAGAAACCAAGATTGGCATAAAACATCTTAATCGCTACTGGGTAATAGAATGATTCTACGTCGAATAACCCCAATAATCCGAGACCCTTCAAGGGTTCAATTATATCCAAACCAACTAAATCCTCATAGACTATACAACGACTTGGAATCAAGGATTTATTCTTAAAATCGTCATGATACCTTTCTTCGGCAGCATGACTGAGGAAGTAGAGAGACGGCCACTGAGTTGCACGAGGAAGCTCTCGTGGCTGACGAATTGAAGTTTTGGCCTTCTTCTTGGCCGGTTCCTGAACAGCTCGAGATGAAGATGTCATTTAGTCAGTTGAACAACTTTTTGAACGTGAAACTATAAAAGAGAGGAAGATTATGGAGTGGGGAACCGACGGATAGGGCAGGAGCTATAGCAAGGGCGCGAAAATATGAAACGTCTTAAACAAATAAGTTTAAATGCTTTAGGGTTTCGCCCGACTATAAGAATATAGACCTGTAAATCGGATATCGCTCGATGGGTGACAAATGACACGTGTCACCTGATAGATACACATATCTTCCGATGCATAGTGGACGATGCACTATAGTAAGTGGACGATACACATCTTCTGTGTAACGCCCCCGAACCCGCCCCAGCTCGGTACGCTACTTTGATAAATCTAACTGCGTTTAAAACGACATTTAAAATAATTTTCGTAAATTATTCGACTCGGTTTTTTGGGTTTTTTGAACCCTCGAAAAATGTTGAAAAACGTGTGTAAAATACGTTTAAAATACGTCGAAAAAGGTCGGGTCAGAACATAGTAGAAATAGGAATTTAAAAAAAAAAATTAAAATAACATGTGCTGGGCGTGCGTTGGGCGCCGTGCGCGCCTAGGCAGCGAGCCCGCACGTGCACTGTGCATGCTGCGCGAACTCCCTGCGCGCCAGCCCGATCGATCGCGCGCCCAGCCCGATCGATTGGGCCCTCTCGGGTCCCGTTGGCCTAAAAACACCCATTTTTGACTTTTTTTGAATTTTCCACACATTTTTTTTTTCATTTTTCATCTAGCCAAACACCTCCAAAAATTCTAAAATTTTTACCACACGTTGCCGACACTCCCGACTCCATGTCCCATAAAAATCTTAGAAAACCGACTTAAAACGGATAACAAAAAAATAGAGAACGGGAACCCGATAGTATAGACATTTTTAACAAAAACCGACAATATAACGACTAAAAATTTCTAAATCCGAAAACCTGAAAAACATGCATTTAAAACACAATTTAAACCCAATTCACACCAGAATCAAATGCTAGTATTTACATCAAAACAAATCTCACAAAATCAACCACAAAATCTCAATCCCAACCACAAACCACACCCCGAGAATCAGATCGAAGCGCCCCGACAATGGCCTGCACCGACGAGCCCCGTGGATCTCCGACTGCTCTTAGTCTTGATCCTCGCTATCAAGCTCACATGTAAACACTCCGTCACCTACACCACAGAACACAAAACATAAGCATAATGCTTAGCAAGTAGGGATTTATGAATGCACAAACACACAATGCTCGAACACCCTAACACATGCAGTTTCTAACACTCAGTTTTACTAATAAGTTTTGCCTGCATCGTTAGATGCCTTAATTGCATTGAAAGATGCCTTAGTTGCCTGCACTCATAGGATGCCTTAATTGCCTGCATCGAAAGATGCCTGTTGCCTGCACCCATATGATGTCTTAATTGCCTGCATCGAAAGATGCCTTAGTTGCCTGCACCCATAGGATGCCTTAATTGTCTGCATCGTAAGATGCCTTAGTTGCCTGCACCCATAGGATGCCTTAATTGCTGCATCGTAAGATGGCTTAGTTGCCTGTACCCATAGGATGCCTTAATTGCCTGCATCGAAAGATGCCTTAGTTGCCTGCACCCATAGGATACGTTAATTGCCTGCATCGAAAGATGCCTTAGTTGCCTGCATCAAAAGATGCCTTACTCTTTAACCATCTATCGTTCACCCTCACAATGCCACACAATGCCACTATACTTATCTAGCGTGCTATAAACCATGATGCATGCTTCGAAGATATGCAACTCAACACAACAACTCAACACAACACGAAGCAAAACAACGCAATGCAACACAAAACCAAACAGTGCAATACGAAACATAACACAAACCAATAAACCCTACCGTTCTATGGTGTAGGCCCGAAGGCAACGAAAAGATTCCTCTACTTACCTAACTGCTCGGCTTTCACTTGCTCACTTCTATAGGTCAATTCACTCGTTCGGTCACCTATCAATTATAGAAAAATAACTTAGCAATTCACTCATAAAATTTTAAAGGATTCTAAAACCAAAACTAACCAACAACTCAAGCTAAAACCACAAAACCCGATTTTTCCTCACATTTCCAACCGTCCAACTTCAAACGGCCATAACTCCCTCGTTTTTCAACGGATTTTGACGTGCCACCCCAATCTGTAAACCTCTACATTAACCAAATGAACCCCTTGACCAAACCGAAAATGTCAAAACAGAATCGTTCATCGAGTGTTCACAACTCAGTTTTTGTGTAACTCTCTTCCAATCCTTAATCTAACCACCCAAACGACTTAAACCATCGTACCTAAGGATTAAATGACCAAAAGAGGGAGAAAACTAGCCAAGGGAATGTAATTTTCGGAATCCTCCACTAGGGTTTTCAAACCCTCACCAAATCTAACCAAAACTCACTAAAAACTCCAACAAACTTCACCTAAAGATATAAAAACCAAAACCCATGTATTATTACCTTGAAATCCCTTGAAAGATTGAAGAAAAGGGAGAGGAATAATCGGCTATGGAGGATGAGAAGAGAATCGTGGAGATGAAGGGAGAAAAAATGAAGAAAACCCAATTTTAACTTAAACTTTTCCTACTTATTATTTCCTTCCATAATTTCTTTAAAATTACAATTCAAACCCTCCTTTTTCCCCTTTAAATCCAACGTGAGAAGCTTCAGCAAGTCACCACTTTCCATTGCTTTTATTTAATTCCTATTGGTTCACACATTTTGAATGCATTTTGACTTTTCAACATTTTGAATTTTTCAACCATTACATTTTCAACCAATCCACCACACTTCATTTCTAACCATTAAACCCTCTAACGGTGTAATCCTAGGCCTATACGCGTTATAGAAAATTCTTGGGTGTTACATTCTGATGGTAAGTGGATGATGCATATCTTCCGATGCCAATGGAAAGAGTGGTCGATGTAAACACTCAAAACTTAGGTTTTTCAAAAACTTTCAATTCTAATTAGACCCAAACGAATTCTTATATCATTGAAAGTCTTCTCATCCAATGATTTTGTAAAAATATCTGCTAGTTGATCTGCTGAGTTGACAAATTCCAAAGTGATATCCCCTTTTTGTACATGGTCTCTAAGGAAATGATATCTAATCTCTATATGCTTGGTCCTAGAGTGTTGAATAGGATTTTTCGAGATGTTGATAGAACTTGTATTATCACATCTTATAGGAATCCTATTAAAGGCAAGATTTAAGTCTGCTAAAGTTTGCTTCATCCAGAACATTTGTGCACAACAACTACCTGCAGCTATGTACTCACTTTTGGCAGTTGACAGTGCAACAGAATTTTGTTTCTTGGAATACCAAGGCACAAGAGACTCACCCAAGAATTGGCATATACCACTGGTGCTCTTTCTATCTATCAGACTCCCAGCATAATCAGAGTCAAAATAGCAAACAAGATCAAATGATGTACCCTTCGGGTACCATAAACTTAAGTTACGAGTTCCACTTAGATATATAAAAATCCTTTTAACAGCATTTAAGTGGGACTCCTTAGGTGATGCCTAAAAATGAGCACACAGACATACACTGAACAAGATGTCAGGGCTGCTAGCTGTTAAGTATAGAAGAGAACCTATCATTCCACGATATTTCTTAATATCTATACTTAAACCTTTTTCATCATTATCTAACTTAGTAGTAGTGCTCATAGGAGTTCTAAAAGGTTTGGATGATTCTAGACCAAATCTTTTCAGAAGATCTTTGATATATTTATCTTGATTAAGAAAAATACCATTGGGAGTTTGCTAATTTAAAGTCCTAAGAAAAAACTTAACTCCCTTATCATACTCATTTCAAATTCACTTTGCATAAGAGAAGCAAATTCTCTACAAAGTGAGATATTTGTTGATCCAAAAATAATGCCATCAACATAGATTTGGACAATAAGGATGTCATTATCCGATTGCTTGGTAAATATAGTTGAATCGGTATAACCCTCTTTAAATTTCCTTTCCACAAGAACATTCTTCAACCTATCATACCAAGCCCTAGGAGCTTGTTTTAAACCATAAAGAGCATTTCTAAGTTTGTATACATGATTGGGTTTATCAAAGGCTTCAAATCCTAAGGGTTGCTCAACATAAACTTCTTCAGAGATGTAACCATTTAAGAATGCACTCTTTACATCCATTTGAAAGAGTGTGAAGTTCTTGTAGCAAACAAAGGCTAAGAGCATTCTAATTGACTCTAATCTAGCTACAAAGGCAAAAGATTCCTCAAAATCAATACCTTCTTCTTGAGAGTATCCCTTAGCAACTAGTATAGCCTTGTTTCATACAACGATCCCATTTTCATCCATTTTATTTTTGAAAACCCATTTAGTTCCAATAATGGGATGATCCTCAGGCCGTGAAACAAGTTCCCATACATCGCTCCTTTCAAATTGATTTAACTTCTCTTGCATAGCCAAAATCCAATTATCATCATTCTCGGCCTCTTCAAATTTCTTAGGCTCTACTTGAGAAATGAATGCTACATTAGCACATAGATTCTTAAGAGAGGCTCTAGTTTTGACACCTAAGTTAGGATCACCTAGGATGTCATTTGTAGGATGACTCCTGATGTATTTCTAGTCTTTTGGAAGTTCTTCAATTTGATGTTCAATTGAGAGATCCTCCACATTACTAGATGAAGGTTCTAAGATAGACTTCCCTAGATAATTCTCATTCGGTTTTTTTATGGAGAGAGAATCCATTTTCTCTATAAGATTATCATCCTCATCCACATTTGTAGAGGGATGAGGTGATTTATCAAAGTTCACATGCATTGATTCTTCTACAACCAGGGTTCTCCTATTGAAGACTCTATAGGTCTTGCTAGTTGAGGAATATCCTAAGAAGATCCCAACATCCAATTTGGAATCGAACTTGGCAAGATTATCCTTAGTGTTAAGGATATAGCACTTGCTACCGAAAGGTCTAAAATATTTGACACTTGGAGTTTTCCCACTCCAAAGCTCATATGGAGTTTTCTCTAAGATAAATCTAATGGAAACCCAGTTTAAAACATAACATGCTGTAGATACAGCTTCAGCCCAAAAGTACTTAGGACGAGAATCCTCGTTGAGCATAGTCCTAGCCAGTTCTTGAAGAAATCTATTCTTCCTCTCAACAACACCATTTTGTTGGGGGGTCCTAGGAGATGAGAAATTGTGCTCAATCTCATGCTTGAGACACAATAGTTCAAACTTCTCATTTTTGAATTCTCCCCCATGATCACTACGGATAGCAACAATTCCTTCTCGTTTTGTACTCTCTTCCTAAAGCTAAAGAAGATGTCGAATGTTTCATCCTTTGTCCTTAGGAAGAACACCCATGTGAACCTAGAAAAGTCATCAACAATGACAAATGCATAGTGCTTGCCACCAAAGCTAGCAATATTAGATGGATTGAAAAAATCCATATGAAGTAGTTGAAGTTGTTTAGTTCTTGAAACTATGCTTTTAGAAGGAAACGAGCTTTTGGATTGTTTTCCCATTTGGCACGCTTCGCATACTTGATCCTTCTCAAAAGATATTTTAGGGAGTCCCCTAACTAAGTTATTTTTAGATATCCTAGCTAAGGTATCCATTCCTACATGGCCTAGTCTCCTATGCCAAAGCCAATTGTCACTGGGGAATTTCACAGCAAGGCACTTCTCAATTGCATAATCTACATTATCTAAGTCAATTATGTAGATATTGTCTTTCCTGTATCTTATAAACAGAACTTTGCCATTTTCTTTATCTTTTATGATACAAGCATTAGACTTGAAAGAGACTTTATAGCCCTTATCACATAATTGACTAATGTTTAACAGGTTATGTTTTAATCATTCTACTAACAAAACATTTTCAATGAGGGGTTTTCAGGATTACCTATGTTGCCTATGCCGACAATTTTATCCTTTTGATTTCCACCAAAAGTGACATTTCCTTTCTTTTTATTGACAGAGGCAAACATGGATGCATCTCCAGTCATGTGCCTTGAACAGCCACTGTCCAGGTACCACTGATTCCTTATTGGAGACGCATCATCCTGCAAAACAGAGATCAAGTGATCCTTTTAGGTACCAAAATCTTTTGGGTCCTTAGGTTAGGTCTGTTTCCTTTAGGAACCCATTTAAGCTTACCACTTGATTTTGAGTTAGTGTATCTCAATGGACAGATAAATGCTTTGCGTCCTAGTTCATTACATGCATGACCAGTCATTGGTTTAACAAAGAAGTTTTTATATGATTTCTTTTTGTTGAACTTTTCATATCCTAAACCTGCCTTATCAAAAGTAACCCTTTGACTTCCTAATAACATGTTCAAGTTCTTACTGCCATTAGTAAATTTAAGAACAGTGTTATTCAAGTCATCATTTCTACTTTTAAGGTTACTAATAGTTTCTTAATGCAGGCTGATTTCTCTGGTGTGTTTTTTAATTAATTCATCCTTTTCTTTTATTATTAAATTTTATTTAGTCTTTAACATGTTATACTGTTTGACTAAATCATTAAAAGCATCAATTAGCTCACCATCATCATTATCACTCTCACTATCACTCAAATTACTAGAAGAAGAAGAAGAACTAACTTTATCTTCGTGTGCCATAAATCATAGGTTGGTAACCTCTTTCTTTTCTGATGAAGTATCGCTTTCACTATCATCCCAAGTGGCCTTCATGGCTTTCTTTTTATACTTCTGGGGACCCTTCTTTGCCTGAGGACATTCCGCCTTGATATTTCCCGGCTTCCCACACTCAAAGCAGGTAATCTCCTTGTCTTTAGGTGGCCTTTCATTCCTAGGAAATCTTTTCCCTTGCAGCTTCTTCCTTCGGAGAAACTTGTTGAATCTCCTAGTGATGAGAGCTATATTCTCATCATCATCTTCTTCTTCTTCCTTAGAGACTTCATGTTTACTTAAGGAGGCCTTCAGAGTAATATTCTTTCTCTTTGTGACCTCTTTCTCCTTGAGGTCCTCCTTTTCGTTTGCCCTCATTGTGATCTCATTCGTCATGAGAGATCCAATGAGCTCCTCGAGCTTTAGGACTTTGAGATCTTTTGCTTCTTGAATGGTAGTCACCTTCGGCTGCCAACTTCTTGGAAGACATCTGAGGATCTTCCTGACCTGTTCTTCACTAGAGTATGATTTACCAAGAGCTTTTAAGCCATTAGTTATGTTAGTAAATCTTGTAAACATAGAAGAAACAGATTCATCCTTAGGCATAAAAAATAGCTCATACTCGTGTACGAGCATATTCAGTTTGCTCTCTTTCACCTGATTTATGCCTTCGTGTGTGATCTCTAATATGCGCCAAATCTCTTGAGCACTCTCACACCCTTGTACTCTATTAAATTCATCTCTATTTAAAGCACAGTACAGGGTGTTTATTGCCTTGGCATTTAGGCTCAGATTTCTTTTGTCAGAATCTGTTAGCTCAACTACTGATTTAGGAGTACTAACTCCATTTTCAACTTTTACAGCCTGGAAAGGGCCGTTTTCAATTATGCCCCACATCTCATAGTCTATAGCTTGAAGGAAAATTTTCATTCTAGCTTTCCAGTAAACATAGTCATTGCCATCGAAAAACGGTGGCCTGGAAATGGACTGACCCTCTATGTGCGAAGTGTTGAATGCCATTTGTAAATGTATAATACACTTTTATAAATTTGCACTAGACAGTATATGACCTTGCTCTGATACTAATTTTAAGACCGAAACTGACTAAGAGGGGGGGGGGGGGGGGTGAATTAGATAGTTATGTGTAATCTGTCTCTTTTTTATTTAATTTAACCTATCGAGTTTCTCTCTTAAATCTAAGTGCAACCAATAAATTAAGGAGAATGGAAGAGAGAAACAACATCAAGAATTTTACGTTGTTCGGCCTAACTGCCTACGTCCACGCTCCAATGATCTCCTCCTTGAAGATTCACTACCACTCTCTCTGAGTGAATTGATCGCTCTTCACGGGCGTCGATAGAAAGCCTTTACACGTCTGGATTGAACTTCGAGGGCTTCAATCCACTGCCTTACACTTTTGAATATGGAAAGGTTTTTCACACAAGTCTACAACCTCACAATGATTTCTCTCAAGTTCAGATCTGGAGAGTTGTAGATGATAGAAGGATTGTCAGCAAAGTAAGCGCAGAGAGTGATCTTCGATCGTTCAGTAATTCTGCAAAAAGTTTTCTCTCAGAATTCTTTTCTTCTATTTATGCCTCCAAGATCTGCTTCAATTTTGATACGGCATTTTTTTCAGATTTGTCGTTTTCCTATTTCCATAAACTCTGCAGATGACTGTTGTGTCAAAATATATCCGTTGATGTCTGTTTTGGGACAACATTAAATACAGGTGGACGACTTTAGTGTTGGCGGAAGATGTAAGTGATCAACGTCACTTTCTTCTGCAGGTACATGTTATTCTTTGCCATGCTGGCGGAAGATGCTGTTCAGCAGTCAATGTTGCCTTTGAAGTACTAGCGGTGGATAACAAGTCTGGCGGAAGATGCTGTTCAGCGGTAGAAGTCTTCGGAAGATATCACTTAGCGGAAGACTCTGCCGCTCTTTGTCCAACAAGGCAGATGATCACACTGATGAACCATCGGTAGATGTAAACTTTGTCATTTTGCTAGCGGTGGATATCTTTTCTTCTACTTCGGTAGATATGCAGTACTTTATCAGTTTCAGCCCTGTTTTGCTATCAAACCCTGAACACTTAACCAGATTTGTTAAGCAACTAAAATACCCTTTTCAAAGGGCATTTCCACTTAAAAGCTAGAGAAATATATGATGAGGTCAATATTAAATTTATTAATCAACTTATTAATCTCATCAGCATAATTCATTAATCTCATATATTTAAATTAATCAAATTACACTTCTTAAAACACATCATCAAAAACATCGTTAGACTTAAACATTATTTAAATCAACAAGAAGTTCGAGTTTATTTGAATATTATGTTGAAATTATTCATATGTACATAGTACTTCAACTAATACATCCATTAGACATTACAAAAAAAATATTATTTAAATGAACAAATAACATCAAAATCATGTTGACATCCACTAAATGGAAGTCGTAGTTGTCACATGTTGTATTTAATAGATAATTTAACAACAATATCTATATTGGTACTAGTTAAAAAGTAGAGTTTCACTTTGTTAAAGAAAAATAGTTTAAACTCTAATTTGCAAATGATTACAACTATTTCTTTTTACTTAAACTCTAATTCGCAAATGATTACAACTATATCTTTTTACTAAATTGAAAAGAAGAGTTTAAATTTGTCAACAAAAATCTAAATTGATTTTTTACTCTAAAAACAACTTGCTTTAGTAATTAAAGTTAGTTATAAAGTTATATTTTTGTTCGTTTCCAAACTTAATAATTCTCATCTTAAGTTTTTTTAATAAAAAAAACTTAAAATTACAATCACTCATGGGTTATCGACCACGAAATTTTACTTATCTGTGAATACTTTGTGTTAGAATTCTGTGTGACCCAAATTCTAGTTGGGAGTGATCAGGCCGGTATATCAATATTAGAATTAGGGGTGGGCAGAACCAGCCTGGAACCACACAGGCCGGGTCGTTTCTTGGTCATTTCTGCTTGCCATGGAACCAGTCTCGGTTCCATGGAAAGGGGAACCAGTCTCGGTTCCATGGAAAGGGGAACCGAGAACCGCAGTCCAGTCCCCGATTCCCTGTATCGGGATCGGGAATTCCCACAAAAGAACCGACCCATGGGTCGGCTTGGTGGGTTATCCAACCCGTGGGTCGGATAACTTAATAAAATTAAAAAAAAAAAACTAAAACCAGCCGTCCAGCCCTCAGTTCACTGCCTCACTTGAGTCAGAAGCCCAAACTTGCTCACTGCCTCTGCTCGCGCCGCCTCCGCTCTCGCTGCCTCAGCTCGTGCTATCTCTGCTCTCGCTGCCTCTGCTCGCGCTCACCTGGTCTTCTTGCGCTCACCTGGTGGTAAATTTTTATGTTATAAATTTTCTGATGGAATGCTTGAAACCGATTACAATAGAATGCTTGAGAATTCTGGATATTGTTTTTTAGACTTGGATCTTAGAAGGTATGAGCAAATCTGAGTTTTTCTCTTCCAACTATTGTGATGGTTTTGCTGGTGAAGATCGGATTTCATTTTTGGATGGATTGGATTGAAAAAATTTATTTTTTTAAATTAAAAAAAAAATAGTAATTTTGGTGGGAGGTACCGGTTCCTCCCATGGCCGGTTCCGGGATTCAGAAAAAAATAATCCCAAAATTTCGGTCCGGGCTCGGAACCGGACCCACCTGGACCGCGCCCACCCCTAATTAGAATTTTATATTTTCTCTGTATATTAATATTTAAGTTACAAAACTCATTTGTATATTGATTTTGATACAGTGAATTTCTCCTATACCCGTGATTTTATTCCCGAAAGAATTTTTCACGTAAATTTTCGTGCCTCTGTTTTTTTGCATTTATTTATTTTTTCTGATTATTAGCATACGATTCTCAACACTTTGAATTACTTTGGTCGTAAGTTGCTTAGCTACTATGTTCGTTCAGTCACATTGTAAGTGAATTAGAACCATCTGACCCTCTTTTTTCTCTATATAGGGAAGTTAAATGGTGAGGTATACGAGTTTTAGAGATTAAAATGAAAAGATATGTATTTTCTTATCAAATAAAGAGGATTGTTATTGTGATATCTAGATATCATAGACAAAGTATTGTAATTCTACATTTGTAATACTAAATTTCTCCTATAATTCACGGGTATTCATAAAATTTCTCATAATTCTTTTATTTCTACTTCAGTTGTATGACGAAGTTTCGTACCACGACTTATTAACAATTAATCCATCAAACCGAATAATGTTTTACTTTTCATGGTCAAATTTATAGAAAAATTGATGGTTGTATAGGTATGAAAATCTATTTTTGATTTATGAAAAATCAATGGATCCTTTGAGTTAATGTGTGATCAGTAATTTACATTGACATCTTAAAATTTTGATTTTTTTGGATGATAGTCTTATAACACTATTATTGTTGGAGTTGAGTGACCTAAATTTTATTTTAGTAAAGTTGAAATATTCACAGCGTGACAAAATTAACATAACAAAATTACATACTTTTCTCAAAAGTACGTAATGATAGTGAAGGGATCATACCGGTAAGTTTTTTAGGTTTTGCATAATTGTCCTACATACAAACCCTCAATGGACTTAGTTTTGAAGTATTGATTTATAAATTATCTCTTTCCAATCTCTAAATTCCTCCATTCATCAATTACTTCCCATGATTTAACATAATGAATAATATTCGGTGCATCACAAAACAACGACAACCGGAACCTAAGTTTAAATTATTAATGACTCGATAAAATTTGTAACGATGTACGACGAAATCAATGTCTCTTTTTAATTTTTTAAAAGAAATCGAGTGACCCATTATCCTAAGAAGAATTTCTTTTGAAGGATTGAATGGTCATGAGCTAAGAATGAGAGATTTAAATAGGAGAGAATTTAAAGAGAAGTATTGTAGAATAATACAACAATAAATACAAACACTTAACGCTTCACTCAAACTTCTACAATCTCGTTCAGAGCGTAGTTATTAGTTGATACGTTGGCGTAGTTTACCTTTTGAAACCGAACAACAACCGGATATCGAGTGTTAGGATCCTGCAATACAAATAAATCAAACGAACTGCTAATTACACACGTTACCACATACTTACAATACATATAACACGTAACAACACATTAACTAACATGGTAACCGAAAATATAAACATAGATAATCGACATGCTTTGAAATACCTAGCCTCGTGTGTTATTGAATAACGTAATGTTCATTGATCTAATTTTGAGAACTATGTTTTTTAGGCAAAATAACGGTATCAAAATCAATGTGTAACACATGTAAATTATAAAATCAATGTTAGATTTATCTTCTAATTTTACGTTATAATATAATATTCTAACACGACTCTTTCGTGTTACTAATTAATTAGTGTATTAACTAAAATAACTAAAATAAAATAATAATTACATTAGTTATTTAGCTACACGCCACCAAAAGTAAGATTATAAAAATAATATTTAGTTTATTTTCTATTTATACGTTATAATCTAACCTAAGGTCAGAATCCTTAATTATAAATAATTAAAAAAATATTATTTATAAAATTAGATATCATACAAAATTAGATTAAAATATAAAATTAGATTATATGCTTTTATTTACTTGGGAAAGAGAAAGATAGGAGGAATGACCTGGTCGACGGCAATAACAGATCCAACGTCCTTGAACCAGTAGGATTCTTTTCGCGTAATCTTCACCTGAATGAGTATATGCTAAATCATTATTAATTTGTTTATTTTTTTAAAACTATGAAAAATAAAAAACCCTTTAAATAAATAAAAAAATCAGCCAAAAAACCTAAGAAATCAAATAAATAAACTAATAAAATATAATTATTTACCAAAAATTCTATAAAAAGAAGAAGAAGAAGAAGAAGAAGAACATGCCATGGCGCCTCTCTTGGGTCCAATCGGAGGAGGCTTGGGCTTAGCCTCGGCAGCCGGGGCCACAGTTGCGGCAGCAGGCGCTGGTGGGTCGTCCTCAGACGCGCGCACCACAAGCCTTCTCGATGCGCCTCCAGTCTTCGGCATGAAAGACACGCCGCTAATTCTCGAGGAGGAGGCTCCGTTGGTGGCCAGCATTATCCCAGAAGCAGCGCAGGCCATGTTGCAGGTAGCCATCGATCTAAGTTTGTTCCCTGTCTGGTATGTTTGAGGCTTTTTTAGCTTTCGAGCCCGCCGAGTTCTGTTGAAGATAAACTTGGAACCAATGGAGTCCACACGCCATTAAAGTAGATTTTTTCGTCGAATAATTTAGGCCTTTCATGAAGATGATAATGGAACTTCCGGCCAATAGAATGCTGCCATGTAAGAAGAGTATCCAAACTTTGTGGATAGCGTCATCCAGTGTTATTCTTAGTTTTTTCTTTGCTAACTGACTCCTCTTCTCTTGATATTTGTGAGAGGAACCCCCCTATTATTTTTATTATTACATTATACTTATTTTTAAATTATTATTATTATTATTTAGAAAAATGATATAACATGATTAATTCTCTTTTATATTTGAATATTTCACTTTATATGAAGAATCCAAAAAATATTCCACTTTCAATGTCAATAATGTTATATTTATTTTTTTATTATACTTTCTTAATATATTTACTGACGTGTTAAATAATGATTGTTGTAATCAATATGCAATTAATATAATAAATTTTAAATAGTTAATTTATTTCATTAATTGTATTAATCATTGTTTACGACGAAGTATTTTAAGAGAGTAAACGTAACATTACTTTTTAATTCAGACAATAAACTTGGGTAAATTTAATGTTAAAAATAAGAATAAACAATGAATAAGAATAAGTGCAAAAAAATTTGGATGAAAATTTTGAAAATGAATAAACACCAATTGAATAAAAGAAAAATCACTATTTAAAGAGGAATAAAATACGAGAGAGTGTTTTTGCATACAGAATTAGAATATAATCTAATGAATCCGAAAATAAATTATGTACAATAAATATTGACACTACCCACACCATAAGCTGATAACCTTTAGGATCTGCAAAACAAAGTAATGAAACACAAACCCACAATGAGGTATTATTGGCTAAATCCGAGAGCACCTCCAAATTAAGCAACCCAAATATAAATAAATTGATGTCCAATTTATACGAATTCTTGGGATGATTTTAGTGGATGAATGATGAATGTAATATGCAAATTTCATGTAAAAATAAGAACAAACAAATAAGTTAAACAAAGATTACCCGTAACCGGCTCGAGAGCAACGTTGGCCCTTTCTGGTGAATGTAATTTTTCAAAGAAAATTACAACGGCACTAAAACTTGGTTGACTCAACTTTTCTTTCCTACCTAAGGTCTTAGATAGGAAAAGAGAAATTGAGGATTAAGAGTCACCAAGTAACCACGGACTTGGCAACAATTGAAGCCTCAATGTCTACTCGAATTGATGAACAATTCGAGGACTAACCTTAGTTGATAATGATGATGATCCGATGCTAGAGAGAAAGGGTTTACTTATTCTCATTCCAAAAATAATCTGACTAATCACAAACTCCAATATACATGATTAAATGCAATCCTAAGGTGGTTTAAGGTCATTTCACACAAGGAGTTGATCTCGGTCGTGCATGCTTTGGATTTTCTATCTTCAATCGTCGGTGGAGATGGTTTCTTCTTCAACAAGGTTGATTTTTAATCCCATGAGAATAGCATTCAGTTGATGACTTATTTAAAATTTGAATTTGAAGGTTGGAGAATGCGCCTCAAGTGGAATGAATCGGGCCTTGATGGTGCGCGCGCAGCCATGTCTTGAACGCTCCCGTAGTGGGCCGAGTCTCTTAATGCTTGGTCTTCAAGTCCTTGTGTGTCACACTTTGACCACCACTAACCTAACATTCATCTAACCTAACCACACAATTTAATGAATGCAACTATAGATTAAATAACAAGAAAGACCAATGTATGTCCAAATTCAAATGCAATAATGGAAAATTACACAAAGATGCTACCGGGAAGATAAATTTCTGTTTGACCTTGAGTTGACTCTTCACTTGTATCCCATGATAGCATGTATGTTGGTTTATTGATATCTTAAGCGGTAGGCTTCCATTCTAAATGATCCATTATGCCTTCCCTTGCAAAACAGTACAATAGTCAGCAAAAAGATCAGTTAAATTTTAAACTTTTCTTTGAGAACGTGTCATGGGTCTCCTAGGTGTATCATAAGCATATTTACAAAATTTTGTTTTTACTTAAATAAGTCAGTGTCGTGATTTGGAAACTATATAATTTCATAATAAGTCAAGGCTCAAGAACAATGAGCTTATTTCATGTTGGTCCGACCGTTATATCAAGACTGAGTAAAAATAAAATCTTAGATAAGAGTCTACTTTATAATGTAAAAATACCAAACACACTATAGAAATCCTAAAGTAAAACTAAAATGAAAAGTAAGATATGTATTCATCACAAATGTCACTTTTTAAAGTAAACGCAGTAAAAAAAAAAAGACCAACTAACTCTTGTTTTGGTCATTCTGAATCTCTCTGTTTGACTCATGAACAATAAGTAGTATTTTAGGGTAAGTTTACTATACTCAACAAGAATTTCAAATTGCTATATACAGTGTTTTAAAATAAGTTGGGAAGAGAAAAATCACGCACTCAGCAATCCCGTTCTCTGCTAGCGTGTTTCGGTCGATGATGATTCATTCGGTGCTTCAACGAAAATTTTTGTTTGTCGGGTACATGACACACACCCACTCAGCAGTTTGTTCAGCAAGCTGCTCTATCCCTCGGCGTTCTTCATGCTCTGTTTTCAGAAGCACACCGACACCTCTTTCTTTTCTGAAGTCACAACTCTTCAACAATCTTTCCCTCTCTTTTACCATAATTGTAGCGACCCTTACCCATAACCTAATTTTCTTAAAAAAAATTTCATTTTATTTCTATCCTTATAAACTTCGTATCAATTGAGCGGAATTTAAATAGTAGACTAATTTGTTAAAAAATCATTCGTAACTATTTTAAAACCAATTAAAGAAACTTAAAACATTTGATTAAACCTTAAAACAATAAATTAAAAACAATTACAAACAAAGAAAAGCATCGGCCAATGGAGGGAGGGACAAAAGGGACATTTGTCCCTGAAAAACAAGGGGCGATCGATCGCCTGTTAAAATAACTGAGGGGCAATTGACCGCCCTTCGGCGATCAGCATGTTTTGCCGAGCGATCGCCTCTCCAGGCGATCGCTCGACACACGCTCTAGAATTTCTTCCAGAGCGTGACCAAGAGGGGCGATCGATCACCCCCCACAGGGTGATCGGTCGCCAAGTCCTTGGATTTTCCAGAGGACTTGCGCTCCTCTTTTCCTTTTTCCTTCTTTCTTCTCCTGCATAATACTACCCTTAACACTTCTACCTCATAAACAATTAACACTAAATATACATGCATCTTCACAATACAATTTGACATAAAACCCCAGACACTCGGACCTCCTTCATAACCTCATTCAAAATCGACTCGAAACACATTTAAAACGAAATATATTTTCATGAAAACGAACTGCATGGATATGTTTAAAAAACCGAACATATCCCTATTACCAAACATTTACAAAACAAGTTCCCAAAAAGTTTAAAAACTTCAAAACATAAACCTATCCACTAGTCCAGATCCAAACATCCTAATATGTTTGACTATATAATTTTTCCTACGATCTAACTATTATGTCCCAAAATACCTTTACATCATTCCCCACGGGTCAAAAGGCACCTCGACTGCCCAACACACTCCCACGGGCCATCCTCCTTCAACTGCATCACTCCTTGGGTGGAGGGATCTCGTCCTCACCTATGTGAAGATCACCTATACCATACAGACAATCTATGAGCTAAATCTCTGCAAGTTTCGTAAATGTAAATGCATGCTGTGCAAATGAGTTTCAGAAATCATGCAACATTTTCTTATCTTTACATAGGTTGTCATCGAGATCTCAACCCTCTAAATGGAGAGGGCATATCTTGTGGTTGGACAACTCTTTCCACCTAGAGGAGGGGGGTACATGCTTGCAACACGCACAGCATACATCAGTTCATATTAGATGTAGTATTGTGACAGACCCTTAATCGATCTACACAATAGATCAATAGCCCCCTTTTAGGCTACATCCCCATTTTCTTTAAAACATAGTGCGGAAATTCGTTTTCTATACGTAATTTAAAACTGTGATGCATGGACAATTTATAGCATAATGTAAACATACAGCATATATACCATCAAGACTATAAAAACATAAGCTATAAAAGAACTAAACCTAACTACCCAACCAAAGTAATTTAAACAAATACGTCACCAAAACTCCTCGAGACGACTTCGACGTACGGTGTAGGCCAATCGGCCTAGCGTAAGTCACGAGAACTTACCTCGTGTCCATTGCAATCCAAGCTCCGTCCACGAAGCGTTGTTCATCTAAGGCAATTTCATAATTTTGTCGTTAAAACGAGTTTAAACTATTAAACGTCCAAATTTAACGAAACCTTAACTAAGGAATATTCCTTAAAGCCCTAATTTGATTCATTGAAGTATTTCATCGAGCATTCCACGCTCGATACCTCAAAATTTCCATTAACGAGTTTTTTCGAAAACCCCTAAAATTCTCAAACTTTAACATTTCTACAAATCGACTTAACTTCATTCAACAACGTTCAATACGTCCATTATATCCACATATATGGTAAATCTATCGATTTCAAACTCTAATTACATTTTTCGCAAAACCCTAAACGAAACCCTAGTCGTTTAAACTCTGTAAAAATTGAAATAAACTTTCATAAAACCTTAGAATCGTACCTAGGGTCGGGATTGGGGAAGAAATCGCGAAGAACGGAAGTCGTCGTTGGAGGAACCGCCGTTGGAAGGGAGAACGCCGTGAAGGAGGAGGAAGTGTCGCGAGAGGAGGGAGAGAAAAAACGTAGAAGAAAACGTGTTCTGGAGGAGAAAGAAGAAAAATTGTTTTTTAATTAAAATTTGCCTTGGCAATTTACCTTTTTGCCGTTCATTTGATTTTCTATTTGTTTCGTTTTTTGTTTCGTTAAATAGCTAACAATTCGGTTTCCCCCAACTTTCATATTTCACCACTAACTCCAACTTATTATCAGGGTTCCATTAAAATTGTCCGTTCGCAAAACGGATCACGTTTACTATTTTTACCGAAGTATCCTTTATATTACGATAAACGTAATTCTCGCAAAATTAGCGTTAAACTCTTAAAATTCTTGAAATTTTTTTAAAATCCTTATTAATTATTAGGATCATAATAACGCTTTAATTTCACAAAATGGACTTGATTTGACATATTAACAAAATGTCATTTACATTATAATATTAATATTCGTACAGCCGGGTATTACAATAATGGAGCAAGGCCATTATGGATCCGAACTCATACATTAGGGCCGAATCCTAACAAACTCCCCCTACAGGACATATGTGGTCTCTGATAAACCCACTCTTCTCCGACAAGCCTCGAGCTTCTCCTTTGGCAAAGGCTTCGTTAATATATCCTAATTGTTCTCACTGGTGTGCACTTTTTCCAAGTGCAACTTCTTCGTCGCAAGCAAATCTTGAATCCAATGGTATCTCACATCAATATACTTGGACCTAGAACGAAACGATGAATTCTTATAGAGGTGAATAGCGCTTTGGCTATCGCTGAAAACAACGTACTTCTCTTGGTGCAAACTTAATATGATGTGCCCCATAGGCCCATTACTAGGTCTCAAACCAAAACTCAGCCCATAACTGAGGCCCATGACACTTATAACTTATAACTTATGTACTAATGAATTTATTTATTTTGCAGGTGATGGACCCTTTGGTGACTTGAAGTGGACGCCTAGCCAAGGAGACATGGACAAACCTCTTCACACTATTTTCTAGGATGCTCGGGATAGAGGTGTTAAACGAGCGAGCCGAGCCGAGCCAAGCCGAGCCTGGAAAGGCCTGGCTCACCGAGCCTGCCGAGCCTAACAAGCCGAGCCTAACGAGCCTGGCGAGCCCAACGAGCCAAGCCTAACGAGCTGACCTTAAAAAATTTTCAACCCGAGCCGGCTCACGAGCCACGAGCCTAACGAGCCGAGTCGAGCCGACCCAACGAGCCTAACGAGCCGAGCTTAACGAGCCGATCTTATATAAATAATATTATTTTATATAGTCGTGTAAATAATAAAATTTTTTAATTAAAATAAAAATGACATTTAATTATAAAAAATGAAAGAAAAAAATATAAAAAATATAACGTTAATTATAAATTTGACATTTGCATCACTACAAATTAGACACATCCCAACTAGGTTGGCACACATCTAATTGTCAATCATGTGCAAAATGTCAAAAAAAAATTACAAGTTCAAAAAATACTTCAAAATTAAGATTACAATGCTAATCTTCAATATCTAAATTTTTAAAGTCTTCAAGTATTTCGTCCTCTCGTTGTTGGTTCCTCGTAATGGCGTCGTTCCAATTCTTCATGCAAATGAGTGCCTCCACAAGATCAGGTGCAAGTCGTCCTCAGCGTTCATCATACACACGTCCACCTGCACTAAAAGCAGACTCCGATGCTACGGTAGAGACCGGAGGTGTTAGTAGATCACGTGCCATTATAGAAAGAATAGGATATGTGGCGGAAAACATTTTCCACCAATCTAAAATATCAAAGTTTTCTTCACGAGAAAATTGATATTGAGTGTCAAAATAAATATATAGTTCATTTCGTATAGAACTAGAGTAAACATCCGTATCTAATTGATTCCAAATATCATGAATAGCACCCAATTGTGAACGTACAATGTGACGCCCCAAAACCGTACCCGATCGGGGTCCGGGATCGGAGTCATCACACCGGACATTTTACAGAAACAAGACATATTTATTTTTTTAAAACTTATATGAGATCAGACCGGACACCTACAGAACTTTAAACAGAGGGAGAGAAAGAGTTCTGGATTTGAGATCACACGGAAAAGCAGTAAAAGAGGTTCTGGATAACAGTTACAAATGGAAACAGGAAACAGAAAAAAACATCGGCGGAAGACCTAGTATAAAAGAACTTCGGTGGATTAAATAAAACTTAATGCAATACCCTGAACATAAAAATTTACAGAGAGGGAAGGACTACGGTGAGTAACAGAACTATGCACAATTCGGAAATGAATAACAGAAGAGAAGGAATGGCGAAGAAAATAATCAAACAGAATGAACAGGAAGTAAACCAGAAATCATAAGCATAAAAGCAGGAAGCAACTGTGAAATAACTGGGCGGAAGACTAAACATTACGGGCAGTGGTGAATGAAATTTTCTAAAGACAGTGAAACAGACGGGCAGCGGGCAGCGGTTGATTCAGATACGACAAAATCGCTGACATCAGCCGAAAGAGAAGATGACGTCAACCGGAAGATACAAGCAGTAAACATAATCGGCAGAAGATGATGACGTCAACCGGTAGATGAAGACAATAAACGAGACCGGCAGAAGGTGATGACGTCAGCCGAAAGATGGATGACGTCAACCGGTAGATGAAGACAATAAACGAGACCGGCAGAAGGTGATGACGTCAGCCGAAAGATGGATGACGTCAACCGGTAGATGAAGACAATAAACGAGACCGGCAGAAGGTGATGACGTCAGCCGGAAGATGGATGACGTCAACCGGTAGATGAAGGCAATAAACGAGACCGGCAGAAGGTGATGACGTCAGCCGGAAGATGGATGACGTCACCGGTAGATGAAGACAATAAACGAGACCGGCAGAAGGTGATGACGTCAACCGGTAGATGAAGACAATAAACGAGACCGGCAGAAGGTGATGACGTCAGCCGAAAGATGGATGACGTCACCGGTAGATGAAGACAATAAACGAGACCGGCAGAAGGTGATGACGTCAGCCGAAAGATGGATGACGTCAACCGGTAGATGAAGACAATAAACGAGACCGGCAGAAGGTGATGACGTCAGCCGGAAGATGGATGACGTCACCGGTAGATGAAGACAATAAACGAGACCGGCAGAAGGTGATGACGTCAGCCGAAAGATGGATGACGTCAACCGGTAGATGAAGACAATAAACGAGACCGGCAGAAGGTGATGACGTCAGCCGAAAGATGGATGACGTCAACCGGTAGATGAAGACAATAAACGAGACCGGCAGAAGGTGATGACGTCAGCCGAAAGATGGATGACGTCAACCGGTAGATGAAGACAATAAACGAGACCGGCAGAAGGTGATGACGTCAGCCGAAAGATGGATGACGTCAACCGGTAGATGAAGACAATAAACGAGACCGGCAGAAGGTGATGACGTCAGCCGGAAGATGGATGACGTCACCGGTAGATGAAGACAATAAACGAGACCGGCAGAAGGTGATGACGTCAGCCGAAAGATGGATGACGTCAACCGGTAGATGAAGACAATAAACGAGACCGGCAGAAGGTGATGACGTCAGCCGAAAGATGGATGACGTCACCGGTAGATGAAGACAATAAACGAGACCGGCAGAAGGTGATGACGTCAGCCGAAAGATGGATGACGTCACCGGTAGATGAAGACAATAAACGAGACCGGCAGAAGGTGATGACGTCAGCCGAAAGATGGATGACGTCACCGGTAGATGAAGACAATAAACGAGACCGGCAGAAGGTGATGACGTCAGCCGAAAGATGGATGACGTCAACCGGTAGATGAAGACAATAAACGAGACCGGCAGAAGGTGATGACGTCAGCCGAAAGATGGATGACGTCACCGGTAGATGAAGACAATAAACGAGACCGGCAGAAGGTGATGACGTCAGCCGGAAGATGGATGACGTCAACCGGTAGATGAAGACAATAAACGAGACCGGCAGAAGGTGATGACGTCAGCCGGAAGATGGATGACGTCAACCGGTAGATGAAGACAATAAACGAGACCGGCAGAAGGTGATGACGTCAGCCGAAAGATGGATGACGTCACCGGTAGATGAAGACAATAAACGAGACCGGCAGAAGGTGATGACGTCAGCCGGAAGATGGATGACGTCAACCGGTAGATGAAGACAATAAACGAGACCGGCAGAAGGTGATGACGTCAGCCGGAAGATGGATGACGTCAACCGGTAGATGAAGGCAATAAACGAGACCGGCAGAAGGTGATGACGTCAGCCGGAAGATGGATGACGTCAACCGGTAGATGAAGACAATAAACGAGACCGGCAGAAGGTGATGACGTCAGCCGGAAGATGGATGACGTCAACCGGTAGATGAAGACAATAAACGAGACCGGCAGAAGGTGATGACGTCAGCCGGAAGATGGATGACGTCAACCGGTAGATGAAGACAATAAACGAGACCGGCAGAAGGTGATGACGTCAGCCGGAAGATGGATGACGTCACCGGTAGATGAAGGCAATAAACGAGACCGGCAGAAGGTGATGACGTCAGCCGGAAGATGGATGACGTCACCGGTAGATGAAGACAATAAACGAGACCGGCAGAAGGTGATGACGTCAGCCGGAAGATGGATGACGTCAACCGGTAGATGAAGACAATAAACGAGACCGGCAGAAGGTGATGACGTCAGCCGGAAGATGGATGACGTCAACCGGTAGATGAAGACAATAAACGAGACCGGCAGAAGGTGATGACGTCAGCCGGAAGATGGATGACGTCAACCGGTAGATGAAGACAATAAACGAGACCGGCAGAAGGTGATGACGTCAGCCGGAAGATGGATGACGTCAACCGGTAGATGAAGACAATAAACGAGACCGGCAGAAGGTGATGACGTCAGCCGGAAGATGGATGACGTCAACCGGTAGATGAAGACAATAAACGAGACCGGCAGAAGGTGATGACGTCAGCCGGAAGATGGATGACGTCAACCGGTAGATGAAGACAATAAACGAGACCGGCAGAAGGTGATGACGTCAACCGGTAGATGAAGACAATAAACGAGACCGGCAGAAGGTGATGACGTCAGCCGGAAGATGGATGACGTCAACCGGTAGATGAAGACAATAAACGAGACCGGCAGAAGGTGATGACGTCAGCCGGAAGATGGATGACGTCAACCGGTAGATGAAGGCAATAAACGAGACCGGCAGAAGGTGATGACGTCAACCGGTAGATGAAGACAATAAACGAGACCGGCAGAAGGTGATGACGTCAGCCGGAAGATGGATGACGTCAACCGGTAGATGAAGACAATAAACGAGACCGGCAGAAGGTGATGACGTCAGCCGGAAGATGGATGACGTCAACCGGTAGATGAAGACAATAAACGAGACCGGCAGAAGGTGATGACGTCACCGGTAGATGAAGACAATAAACGAGACCGGCAGAAGGTGATGACGTCAGCCGGAAGATGGATGACGTCAACCGGTAGATGAAGACAATAAACGAGACCGGCAGAAGGTGATGACGTCAGCCGGAAGATGGATGACGTCAACCGGTAGATGAAGACAATAAACGAGACCGGCAGAAGGTGATGACGTCAGCCGGAAGATGGATGACGTCAACCGGTAGATGAAGACAATAAACGAGACCGGCAGAAGGTGATGACGTCAGCCGGAAGATGGATGACGTCAACCGGTAGATGAAGACAATAAACGAGACCGGCAGAAGGTGATGACGTCAGCCGGAAGATGGATGACGTCAATTCCCCCAACTCCATCAGCTCATCATTCATGAGGCATAAGGCTACCATCTGGAGTATCGCGTACCTACAACCGGAGTTCACCTATGAGGCCTAGAGCCAGTAAGAACATATCAGACAATAATGCAGTGATGCATATGCTATGCATGCAACGTTTCAATACAGGCACATACAATTACATTACATTTCACTGGACATGGAGGTATAAGTGGGAGGAGGAAGCTGGCGCCAACAGGGTGTTACATGCGCTCAGGCCATAACGGAGTACCTTGACAGGATTGCCAGTCTCTTCCAGCACTTAACCGTAACATTACATTACAGATTTTAATCTTTCTTACTTCAAAACCAGTGCTGAAACTATTTTCAATGATTTTACAGGAAACGTGTATGCATGATAAGTGCGATGCTTAAACTTAACATTCACCGATGGCAGAATGATACAACAGGAAGACAGGATATGATGGAGAATATTTAACTTAAAACATAACCTAAAACCTATCTACCCATACCATACCTAGTACCTCCAAGTTGTAGGGCCTTAAGGGCCAACGTAAATGCATGAACTTACCTGTTTGCAGCAATGCAGTGTGCTCGAACGCCCCTGGAAAGCTCGGATCTGTAAATGGATGTACAGAATTCAAACACGCTACAAATGTTAACTAATATCTCGTAGGAAATGCAGCAAACACGTTTCAACACTTTAGAAAACACACCAACGTGTTTTCATCCAAAAACAGTGAGTTTTCTCTAAAATAATAACCCTAAATCTCAGTGAAAACTCGCATTAAAATTGTCCAAATTCGTTAGCATTCAACCAGACATTTACCTCAGCGGGAAAACAGAAAGGAGCCGAGGAGATCGAAGTAACTTCGATGGTTGTTCGTCGACTGGAAGAGAGAAAATAGGAGGGAGTTTCACGCATGAATGAAGAGAAGAACGGGAGGGAAGGAAGAAGACATGGCTTCTTCAACAAGTTGCCAGATGACATTCATCCATTGGCTATTTCCCACCAACCTTAATTTCTCTCTATTTTACCCTTCCATTGGTCTTTAACTAATTTGCTATTTAGTTTCACCATTTGGTTTTATGAATCATACATATTCAACTGGAAACATTAGCAAATTAATAAAAACAAACCTTGCATGATTATTCCCATTAATCTCGTTGAATAATTTAAGGAATATCTACATGGCAAAATGCCGGGTGTTACATACAACATTTCCACCACCACTAGAACTAGCATGTGAAAAAACACGTGAACGACTAAAGTAGAATATTTAGATTCATAAGAAGAATATAAACTAGTAATTTCATGTGTTATTTGATCCATGGAAAATAAAGAAGTAGTTTGTAAATTATTAGAGATTTTATTAATCATTAGACATACTCCTCTTAACTTATATCTAGGATCCATTATACATGCATACAAAAAAATAGAAGGAATGTCAAGCCAATATTTTTTAAATTTTGCTTCCATTTTATCAAGTATTTGACTAAATTCATTTATTTGTCGATATTGTACAAAACTACTCGTTAAGTTTATAAAAATTGGGAGAACAAGATGAGAAGTGGAATAGTAAATTCCCGAACACTCATTTGTAGCATCATAAAATGGTTTTAAAAAATCAAGAAATATATTAGCTATATCACAACTAGATTTATCAAGATTAATAGTTGGTGTTTTCTCATTAATAAACGCACAAATAACTTGCCAATATGGCTTGGCCTTTTCCAACATTAAATAAGTAGAATTCCACCTATTATCTACATCGGTTTTTAATTTTCGTGGTTTAAGTTGGGCAGCTTTACAATAATCTCTATATTCTTGTTGCCTCGAATTAGATCCAATTATATAAGAAATTGCGGATCTAATTATTTCAATATGGGGCGCAATAAATGTCATACCATCTTTAACAACTAAATTTAAAATATGACAAACACATCTCATGTGGAAAAGAGAATCGTGAGTAGGATTTAATTGAAAATAATTTTTAAAATGATTAACAGCAGCATCGTTAGCACTAGCATTATCAAGTGTTAGGCTAAATATTCTATCTCGAATAGAATATTCTTGCAATATCGTTACAATATATTTATAAATAGTAATACCAGTGTGAGGATATTCACAATTACGAAATCCTAAAATTCTTTTGTTTAATTGTCAAGAGTTATTAATAAAATGAGAAGTTACAACGATATAGCCTATAGAATTACGTGCACTCCATAAATGAGAGGTGATACAAATAGACATTGAAGGAGCGCTTGAAAAAAATGAAATTAGTTCATTTTTCATATTATTAAACATTTTAATAATATCATTTCTAGTTGTACTTCTAGGCACACGTTTAAAATTAGGAGTAGCATACTCTTTCATAAAATTTTCAAATTCATCACTATCGGTGAATGATAAAGGCAACTCACATTGTGATACAAGTTTTGCTATTCCTTCTCTCATTTTATTTTGTGAATATAAAAAAGTACCACTACCACTAGCATTCAACAATCTTTGTGTAGGGTCTCTAACTTGCTTGTTTAAGTGACATTTTTGATAATGCCTAAGGAGTGTGCTAGTTGAACTACCAGAAATATATGAATAATTTTTAATACAATAGTTGCATTGACCTCTAGATTCTACTTTTCCACCAATTTTAATTTCTTTCATTGTAAAATGTTTCCATACTTCAGACGTTTTGTTTTTTTTTTTTTGAGGTGATGAAGTGGATGCTTGTGCAGATGATGATTGTCCTACAGAAAATGTAGGAGTAAATTCTCTAATCTCTTCTACATTATCATTATCATCAATAATATAATCACGAATATCCATACTAATTACTAAATAAACTAAATATAAAATTAAAATTTGAATAATAAATTGATACCACAACGTCAATGTCCAACAGAAGATTTTAGGTATTGTGAATTTATCAACTCCACGTATACAAAACCTAAACAAAAAAATCATCAAAAAATAATTTTGTTAATATAATAAATTATAATTAAAAATTATGTAAATCAATACATACATGTAAAATCATTAAAACATTAAAACATTAAAACAATAAAAATATACCTTTGTTGGCTGATTCAGATTGTTGAACACGGAAAGGATCAAAGGAAACAAATGGTAAAAAGAGAGAGATCGAGAGATTGAGTTGAGAGATTGAGAGATTGAGAGATTGAGAGAAAATTGTTGGTGAAATAAAATGAAAGAAGAGTTTGTATTTATAGGAAGAGCCGAAGAGAAAGGGGGATGAGTTTCAGGCCATCAGCTGCCTAGAACGGTCATATGACCGTTGCCTGGAGTGGAACGGTCATATGACCGTTGCCTGGAATGGTCATATGACCGTTGCTTGGAACTGGAAGGCTGGAAGCCTGGAGAGTGGAGCCTGGAAAGGGAGAGATCGAGAGATTGACAGAGAAAGCTGAAAGGGGACAGCGAAAATCGACGGACCGTGGAACGGGGCAGCGAAAATCGATGGCCAATCGCCGACTCATCCGGATTCCGGCCCGGCTCCGCTGTCCTTTTGATTTCTGCTCATTGTCATTCATCGTCATTCTGATTTCTGCCGAGCCCACTGCCGAGTGCTGAGTTCCGACTTCCGAGTGCCGAAGTCCGACTGTCTGAGGAGAGGGGGGCGCCGGCGTGGGTCTGGCTATGGGGCGAGGCGGCGAGCCCTGTCCGGCGGGATTTGCCGATCTGGGAACTGGGAAGGGCGAAGGGGGCGACGGCCGACGGGGCGAGCTTGCCCTGTCCCGAGCAGAGGGGCGAGCCAAGCGAGCCTGGCTCGCCGGGCCAGCGAGCCTGGCTCGCCGGGCCAACGAGCCGGCCCGTCGGCTGGCTCGTTTGGCCCGCTCGCTGGCGGGCTCGCGAGCCCAAAATATGGGCTCGGCTCGGCCCGCCTAGCGAGCCCGGGCCAGGCCTGGCCCGCTACAGTAGCGAGCCGAGCCAGGCTCGGCTCGCTACAGCCAGCCCGCCCGTTTAACACCTCTAGCTCGGTATGAAGGTTACACTTGAGCACCAGTGGAGTATCAGAAGCGGGAATTTGTCTTCCCGGAGACAAATTTTGTAATTTTTATTTATTTTTCATTGCTTTTATGTTTCTTTGAGAAAGACCATTTTGGCCTTAAGCTTATATGGGTAGAACTCGGTTTCAAGTAAGCCATCTTGATGAGATAGGCCTAACGCAATGGAAGACAAAGCTTGAAGATGGAACTTGAATATGGAGCTTGGGGAGGCCCAATTGCTTTGGGTTTGGAGAGGCATGACTTGGCATCAAATGACACTTGCTAGTGGAGACATAGATCGATGACATGGCACAAGGGAGAAGAAGCACAATTGATCTTGGCCACCCATCATCTTTTTTCATCCAATGGCTCACATTTAATCTTGTAAACCTAGTTCCCCCCCCCCCCCCCCCCCCAAACTCTTTTTAAGCAATACTCTAGGTGTAACACCCGGTTTTGACGGGTTTTTAGATTTTCCGCATATGAATGGCATTTTCGTAAATATACCAAATCAAGCCCGTTTTGTAAATGAGAATTCTTATTGGAACCCTATAAATAAATTGGAGTATCTAGAGAAATGAGGAAATTTTTGAAAATGTAACGTCAATTTTATGAGATTTTGGTATTTCTCGTAATATAGGGGTATTTCAGTAAATATAGCAAACAAAGCTCGTTTTATAAACGGAAAGTTGTAATAGAACCCTTATAACTAATATGAATTTTAGGAGAAATCTGGAAATTTTAGAAATCCAAATCAAAGGTATACGGTCAAGTTTCCGTTTTTAACCTTATAGTGGTTTAATTCGTAAAAATAGTAAATTAAATCCGTTTGATGAACAGAAGGTTTTATTAGAACCCTAGGAATGAATCGGGATTGTTGGTGAAATAAGAAAATTTGGAGAAACCAAATCGATAATTAAATAATGAAATAAGCAATGGTTAAGTATAAAAGGGTAAATTAGTAAATTATTAAGTTAAATTTACATTAAAAACAAAACCCTCCTTCTTCCTTATGCAATCCACGATTTTTCCTCTGCAACCCCTCCCTTTCCAGCCGACGATTCCACGCCAAGCTCCCTCCTTTGTTGAAGATTAAAGGTAAGTTGGATTTTTGGTTTAATGATAGTTGATTTTAGTGTTTATAAGTGAGAAACTAGGGTTTTGTGGTGGTTTAGAGATTTGATTTTCTCCAAAAACCCTAACCTACGATTTCTCCTCTGAAAATGGATCGTTTGTTGAGTTAAATATGTTTAAATGGCGTTCTAAGGATTAGGTTTAGATTGTAATGGAAGATGGTGCATAATAGAAGAAAGAATTAGAAATGAGTTTGAAAAATGTACAAAAAACAGAACACTTTCGGTTTTCTTGAGATCTGACCTAGCTCTTGATTCTAAATTGTTAAATGGCTTGTATCAGTGGATAGGGGACTCTTAGAGGAGTCCATAGCAACTTGAACCACTTGATTTCATTAAGAATTGATTAAGTTATGGATTTTTGAAGTTATTATGCAAAAACTGGAAAATTTCAGCAGCCAGATCGGTTTTTGATTTTCTGGCGCTAACTGGGTTAGATATTTGACAAATAGACTCACCATGTTAAACTAGACATTGTAAAGATTCTATAACATTTTGAATTATTGAATTCGGATATGTGTACGATTTATGGTGAATTTTCGAAGTTGGACAAAAAGTAATGATTTAAAAACAGAGCAGTTTCGGTTTTAGTTTTTCTGCCAGCATATGTGTATGGCTTTTGATAAATGAGTTCCACCATTAGAAAGTAGACATTCTAAGGAGTCCATAGCAACTTGAATCACTCGATTTAGTTAAGAATTGATTTAGTTATGAATTTTTGAAGTTGTTGTGTAAAAACTGGAGAATTTCCGCGGTCAGTTCGGTTTTTGGTCTTTCGGTCATGATTCTGTTTTATTTTGGATAAAGAGTTGATTCCATGTCAAAATAGACATAATAAGGTTTCCAAAACATGTTGAATCATTGAAATAGGATAAGAATTGGAGAAGTTATGAATTTTCAAAGTTTGAGTAAAATAGTAAAGTGAAAATTTGGCAGGCCACTGTTCCGAGGCATTTTGACCATCCTTCTGATTTTATCTCGCAAAATTGTTTTTGTGGGTTAAATTAGATACTCTAAGAAAGCCGTGGCCTTTAGAATCAAGCCGTTTCGATATTTGTAGATGAAGTTATAATTTTTTCGAAATTGGTTCATGTTTTGAGCTAGAATAGAGTTTAGGAGATTTTCTTTAGCTAGAAGTTTGTAATTTTCTAAACTCGATAGTTTAGAATTGATTTAAATGACAAATGTTGTGCTTTGCCCTAGGTGAACCACGCTCGTGGACGGAGCTCGGTGTGCAACGAACGCGAGGTAAGTTCTCGTGATCTTCTCTGGCCGATTGGCCAACACCGTACGTCAATGTCGTCTCGAGGAATTTTGGTGACGTTTTGTTTAAATGATTTTGTTGGGTAGTTAGGATAGGTTGCTTTTATAAGTTATGATTTATCGTCTTGATGGTACACATGTGGTTGTTTATTTATAATATGAATTGCTCATGCATCACGGTTTTAAATTATGCATAGAAAATGAATTTCCGCACTATGTTAACATGTAAAGTGATGTGGCCTGAAAGGGGGCTATCGATCTATTGTGAAGGCCGAGAAAGGGGTCTGTCACAATACCACATCGTGATGTGGCCTGAAAGGGGGCTATTGATCTATTGTGAAGGCCGAGAAAGGGGTCTGTCACAATACCACATCGTGATGTGGCCTGAAAGGGGGCTATTGATCTATTGTGAAGGCCGAGAAAGGGGTCTGTCACAATACCACATCGTGATGTGGCCTGAAAGGGGGCTATTGATCTATTGTGAAGGCCGAGAAAGGGGTCTGTCACAATACCACATCGTGATGTGGCCTGAAAGGGGGCTATTGATCTATTGTGAAGGCCGAGAAAGGGGTCTGTCACAATACCACATCGTGATGTGGCCTGAAAGGGGGCTATTGATCTATTGTGAAGGCCGAGAAAGGGGTCTGTCACAATACCACATCGTGATGTGGCCTGAAAGGGGGCTATTGATCTATTGTGAAGGCCGAGAAAGGGGTCTGTCACAATACCACATCGTGATGTGGCCTGAAAGGGGGCTATTGATCTATTGTGAAGGCCGAGAAAGGGGTCTGTCACAATACCACATCGTGATGTGGCCTGAAAGGGGGCTATTGATCTATTGTGAAGGCCGAGAAAGGGGTCTGTCACAATACCACATCGTGATGTGGCCTGAAAGGGGGCTATTGATCTATTGTGAAGGCCGAGAAAGGGGTCTGTCACAATACCACATCGTGATGTGGCCTGAAAGGGGGCTATTGATCTATTGTGAAGGCCGAGAAAGGGGTCTGTCACAATACCACATCGTGATGTGGCCTGAAAGGGGGCTATTGATCTATTGTGAAGGCCGAGAAAGGGGTCTGTCACAATACCACATCGTGATGTGGCCTGAAAGGGGGCTATTGATCTATTGTGAAGGCCGAGAAAGGGGTCTGTCACAATACCACATCGTGATGTGGCCTGAAAGGGGGCTATTGATCTATTGTGAAGGCCGAGAAAGGGGTCTGTCACAATACCACATCGTGATGTGGCCTGAAAGGGGGCTATTGATCTATTGTGAAGGCCGAGAAAGGGGTCTGTCACAATACCACATCGTGATGTGGCCTGAAAGGGGGCTATTGATCTATTGTGAAGGCCGAGAAAGGGGTCTGTCACAATACCACATCGTGATGTGGCCTGAAAGGGGGCTATTGATCTATTGTGAAGGCCGAGAAAGGGGTCTGTCACAATACCACATCGTGATGTGGCCTGAAAGGGGGCTATTGATCTATTGTGAAGGCCGAGAAAGGGGTCTGTCACAATACCACATCGTGATGTGGCCTGAAAGGGGGCTATTGATCTATTGTGAAGGCCGAGAAAGGGGTCTGTCACAATACCACATCGTGATGTGGCCTGAAAGGGGGCTATTGATCTATTGTGAAGGCCGAGAAAGGGGTCTGTCACAATACCACATCGTGATGTGGCCTGAAAGGGGGCTATCGATCTATTGTGAAGGCCGAGAAAGGGGTCTGTCACAATACCACATCGTGATGTGGCCTGAAAGGGGGCTATTGATCTATTGTGAAGGCCGAGAAAGGGGTCTGTCACAATACCACATCGTGATGTGGCCTGAAAGGGGGCTATTGATCTATTGTGAAGGCCGAGAAAGGGGTCTGTCACAATACCACATCGTGATGTGGCCTGAAAGGGGGCTATTGATCTATTGTGAAGGCCGAGAAAGGGGTCTGTCACAATACCACATCGTGATGTGGCCTGAAAGGGGGCTATTGATCTATTGTGAAGGCCGAGAAAGGGGTCTGTCACAATACCACATCGTGATGTGGCCTGAAAGGGGGCTATCGATCTATTGTGAAGGCCGAGAAAGGGGTCTGTCACAATACCACATCGTGATGTGGCCTGAAAGGGGGCTATTGATCTATTGTGAAGGCCGAGAAAGGGGTCTGTCACAATACCACATCGTGATGTGGCCTGAAAGGGGGCTATTGATCTATTGTGAAGGCCGAGAAAGGGGTCTGTCACAATACCACATCGTGATGTGGCCTGAAAGGGGGCTATTGATCTATTGTGAAGGCCGAGAAAGGGGTCTGTCACAATACCACATCGTGATGTGGCCTGAAAGGGGGCTATTGATCTATTGTGAAGGCCGAGAAAGGGGTCTGTCACAATACCACATCGTGATGTGGCCTGAAAGGGGGCTATTGATCTATTGTGAAGGCCGAGAAAGGGGTCTGTCACAATACCACATCGTGATGTGGCCTGAAAGGGGGCTATTGATCTATTGTGAAGGCCGAGAAAGGGGTCTGTCACAATACCACATCGTGATGTGGCCTGAAAGGGGGCTATTGATCTATTGTGAAGGCCGAGAAAGGGGTCTGTCACAATACCACATCGTGATGTGGCCTGAAAGGGGGCTATTGATCTATTGTGAAGGCCGAGAAAGGGGTCTGTCACAATACCACATCGTGATGTGGCCTGAAAGGGGGCTATTGATCTATTGTGAAGGCCGAGAAAGGGGTCTGTCACAATACCACATCGTGATGTGGCCTGAAAGGGGGCTATTGATCTATTGTGAAGGCCGAGAAAGGGGTCTGTCACAATACCACATCGTGATGTGGCCTGAAAGGGGGCTATTGATCTATTGTGAAGGCCGAGAAAGGGGTCTGTCACAATACCACATCGTGATGTGGCCTGAAAGGGGGCTATTGATCTATTGTGAAGGCCGAGAAAGGGGTCTGTCACAATACCACATCGTGATGTGGCCTGAAAGGGGGCTATTGATCTATTGTGAAGGCCGAGAAAGGGGTCTGTCACAATACCACATCGTGATGTGGCCTGAAAGGGGGCTATTGATCTATTGTGAAGGCCGAGAAAGGGGTCTGTCACAATACCACATCGTGATGTGGCCTGAAAGGGGGCTATTGATCTATTGTGAAGGCGTGAGGAAACGAAGGAAGAGGGAAAGGAAGTGATGGCTGATGGGCGCTCTCTGGAAAATTTCCAGAGAGTGTGGCGATTGCTCGCCACAGAAGGGCGAGCCATCGCCGCTTCATGCCTGGCGATCGCCATTGGCGATCGCTAGGCGATTGATTTATCGCCTATTGGCGATTGCTCGCCATGAGCAATCGCCACCTGTTCTGCAAAAAACGGCAGAACATACTTATATATAAAAAAAAAGGGAGATTTTTTATTTTATTGTTTTCTTTTAATAATTAAAAGTTTAGTTAATGTTTTTAAGTTTATTTTAGATAGTTTTCGAAGAAAATTTCCAACGCCATTAACGATTTCAATTCCGATTTCAAAGGTTATATTTCCGCACAAAAGTCAGATTTACAGTTTATACGCATTAAATGAAAATGAAAAATTTTTACGGGAAAACTAGGGTTACGGGTATGGGTCGCTACACTAGGCCATTGTATGGGTCTTTTGCCAAACTTAATACAATTGAGGTATTTCATTTAGACTAGTGTCTAGAGAAAGTCTTCTTCCAAGGGTTGGTGCCATTGGAAATCCCACCAAGTGTTGATGCCCAAGGTAAGTATCGGTTTGCTTAAATCGATTAGAGAGAACCTCTATTGCTTCCAAGCGTGTGGTGGCTTGAAAGCTCTTAATCCTTACTCTATTCCAAATCACCTTGGTGTTGGAATCATAAGAGAAGGTCACACCATTCCCAAAGATCGGTCTTATTCTTTGGAAGAAGCATTAGCCGAGAGGTAACTCAATACCTCTATCGGCCAGTTGAGGATTTTATCATTTTATTTATTTTTCTTCACAGAACACTATCACCACTTCACCCGTACTTCATCCGTACTTCATCTTCCATCTCTTAGATTCATTTTGTTTGAATAAATCGTTTCATTTCGAGCACTTTAACATTTTCATTTCTGCTCATACATTTTATTGCTCTCGGGTTAGCTGACCAGTGAGCAACCATTACTCTTTGGGTGATAACTCGCTCATTTTCAGGTCGTTACCCATCATAATACCTCAACGAATCTCCTCATCCATAAAGCCTCCTTGCAACCCTCAGTAATCCACCCCCCCCCCCCCCCCCCCCCCCCCCCCCCCCCCCCCCCCCCCCCCCCCCCCCCCCCCCCCCCCCCCCCCCCCCCCCCCCCCCCCCCCCCCCCCCCCCCCCCCCCCCCCCCCCCCCCCCCCCCCCCCCCCCCCCCCCCCCCCCCCCCCCCCCCCCCCCCCCCCCCCCCCCCCCCCCCCCCCCCCCCCCCCCCCCCCCCCCCCCCCCCCCCCCCCCCCCCCCCCCCCCCCCCCCCCCCCCCCCCCCCCCCCCCCCCCCCCCCCCCCCCCCCCCCCCCCCCCCCCCCCCCCCCCCCCCCCCCCCCCCCCCCCCCCCCCCCCCCCCCCCCCCCCCCCCCCCCCCCCCCCCCCCCCCCCCCCCCCCCCCCCCCCCCCCCCCCCCCCCCCCCCCCCCCCCCCCCCCCCCCCCCCCCCCCCCCCCCCCCCCCCCCCCCCCCCCCCCCCCCCCCCCCCCCCCCCCCCCCCCCCCCCCCCCCCCCCCCCCCCCCCCCCCCCCCCCCCCCCCCCCCCCCCCCCCCCCCCCCCCCCCCCCCCCCCCCCCCCCCCCCCCCCCCCCCCCCCCCCCCCCCCCCCCCCCCCCCCCCCCCCCCCCCCCCCCCCCCCCCCCCCCCCCCCCCCCCCCCCCCCCCCCCCCCCCCCCCCCCCCCCCCCCCCCCCCCCCCCCCCCCCCCCCCCCCCCCCCCCCCCCCCCCCCCCCCCCCCCCCCCCCCCCCCCCCCCCCCCCCCCCCCCCCCCCCCCCCCCCCCCCCCCCCCCCCCCCCCCCCCCCCCCCCCCCCCCCCCCCCCCCCCCCCCCCCCCCCCCCCCCCCCCCCCCCCCCCCCCCCCCCCCCCCCCCCCCCCCCCCCCCCCCCCCCCCCCCCCCCCCCCCCCCCCCCCCCCCCCCCCCCCCCCCCCCCCCCCCCCCCCCCCCCCCCCCCCCCCCCCCCCCCCCCCCCCCCCCCCCCCCCCCCCCCCCCCCCCCCCCCCCCCCCCCCCCCCCCCCCCCCCCCCCCCCCCCCCCCCCCCCCCCCCCCCCCCCCCCCCCCCCCCCCCCCCCCCCCCCCCCCCCCCCCCCCCCCCCCCCCCCCCCCCCCCCCCCCCCCCCCCCCCCCCCCCCCCCCCCCCCCCCCCCCCCCCCCCCCCCCCCCCCCCCCCCCCCCCCCCCCCCCCCCCCCCCCCCCCCCCCCCCCCCCCCCCCCCCCCCCCCCCCCCCCCCCCCCCCCCCCCCCCCCCCCCCCCCCCCCCCCCCCCCCCCCCCCCCCCCCCCCCCCCCCCCCCCCCCCCCCCCCCCCCCCCCCCCCCCCCCCCCCCCCCCCCCCCCCCCCCCCCCCCCCCCCCCCCCCCCCCCCCCCCCCCCCCCCCCCCCCCCCCCCCCCCCCCCCCCCCCCCCCCCCCCCCCCCCCCCCCCCCCCCCCCCCCCCCCCCCCCCCCCCCCCCCCCCCCCCCCCCCCCCCCCCCCCCCCCCCCCCCCCCCCCCCCCCCCCCCCCCCCCCCCCCCCCCCCCCCCCCCCCCCCCCCCCCCCCCCCCCCCCCCCCCCCCCCCCCCCCCCCCCCCCCCCCCCCCCCCCCCCCCCCCCCCCCCCCCCCCCCCCCCCCCCCCCCCCCCCCCCCCCCCCCCCCCCCCCCCCCCCCCCCCCCCCCCCCCCCCCCCCCCCCCCCCCCCCCCCCCCCCCCCCCCCCCCCCCCCCCCCCCCCCCCCCCCCCCCCCCCCCCCCCCCCCCCCCCCCCCCCCCCCCCCCCCCCCCCCCCCCCCCCCCCCCCCCCCCCCCCCCCCCCCCCCCCCCCCCCCCCCCCCCCCCCCCCCCCCCCCCCCCCCCCCCCCCCCCCCCCCCCCCCCCCCCCCCCCCCCCCCCCCCCCCCCCCCCCGAATTGAATCCTTCAGGCTGCTCCATATAGATCTGCTTCCTCCAAGTCACTATGAAGAAACATAGTTTTCATATCAAGTTGCTCGATCTCCAAATTCAAACTGGCAGCTAAACCAAGAGCAACTCGAATCGAGGACATCTTCACCACTGGTGAGAATATTTCTTCAAAGTCGATTCCATTTGTCTGACCGTACCCCATCACAACTAACCAAGCCTTTCTACCTTGGTTGTGAGCTTCCATTTTCAAGTCTTCAATCTTGTAGGCCCATCAGTTCTTGGGAGTTTTCTTGCCTTGAGGTAACTTCACCAAGTCATACGTGTGATTATCAGTGAAGAGATTGCATCTCCTCTTCAATGGCTTTCAACCACTCTTTCTTCTCATTAACAGGAAGTCGCCTCTTTGTAAGCGTCTGACTCTTCAGCATCTGTGAGCATCACATACTCATTTGAAGTGTATCTTGTCGAAGGGCGCCGCTCTCTAGTGGATTTTCTCAAAGGAGGTTTATCTGGCAACTCTTGAATCTCTTCTTCAACTTGCTCATCGGTTCAACATTATCATTTGTGGGAACTTCGCCATTTGCAGGACCAGTATCATCCTCTGGTTCCACTCCCCTTTGATCGAAATGCTTTGCAAGTGTAGAAATTTGATTCAAATCGATCAAATCATCACTGTACCTGTAAAATCTGCAAAAAATTTAATTAAGATAAATTTTTGGATAAATTTTTTGCGTATTTTAAGTGTAAATTTTAGCCCGATTTCGTAAATTTTCGAAAAATAGTAATGTACGAATTTTTGGTCACGTGTGACTCGTACAAAAAATTTAAGAAAATTATTCGGTAAGGTTGAAGTTGAATAACCCAAAAACTATTAAATGGTTTTAAAATAAATTAAAAATAAAATAATAAAAGATATTAAAAATAAAATAATAAAATTTGATTTTTTAAAAAGATAAGGGTTTCTGATAAGGTTTTCAAAGAAAACCTTATTGCCCTTCTGTCAGCAGAAACACCAGAAAGGAGAGAGAGTGAGAAGCCGACCGCAAGGGAGAGAAATTGCCGACCCTGGAACGACCTCTGTTTGACGCGATCTTGGTGTCAAAACGTTCGTCTCAAAGCATAGATCAACATTGTCGAAGAACATTTTTGAAGATTTAAAGGATTTCACTAAGTTTGAAGCAATTTCCGAGGAGCCACGGTTTACCGAGGATAGGAGAACTCGCCTGAGGGGTATGAGTTATTATACTTATTGCGTTATACCTAGCCTTGCATGCACGTATATTATTTTTGGTGGGATACCACTAGTATTGACGTTGGCATTTTTACTGGCATGAGCATTTTGCATTATTGAGGCATGTATACTTTTGACTGATTCATACTGCCTAGTGGATTTTAGATTCCATGTTTTACTCTCCCTAGCCGACGGGCTCGATTTGAGATTTCCATGAGATTTATTATTTTGGCATGCAGATGAATATTATTCATGCATTGGTGTTATTCATGCATTGGTTTTCTGCTGTGCCATTTGAAGTTTGATACTGGAGATAACCGTTTGACACTCTTAGCTGGGCCCATACGCTAAGAGTATCAGGGGGTTTTACCCAGTTGCACCCGTGTTTGAGGGTTTCTGTGGTACTCCCCACACTTGTTTGGATAGGGTACGCCCTCTTATAATAGGTGGAATGTGCGGTACGCTCTGCGAATGGCGGAATGTAGGGTACGCCCCTGATAATAGGTGGAGTGTGCAGTACGCCCCGCGAATGGCGGAATGGACTCTGAGCTATGCTAGTCCTGTTACCCGACCTGGCCAGTGTCTGTTCGTTGCTACCCCCGGTATGATAAGTCCACTGTGTGGTCTCCTTGGGCCCAGGGTTGAGTGGTTCGTCCCTTCTAGTGTGCCCTAGCTCGTGTGTGCCAGTGGCCCAGGGCTGAGTGGTTCCTCTTTCCTGGTGGTTGACCTTTTCTCTTCTCCCTATGAGGCCCTGCCTGATGTTATTGATGTCTTTCTGTGCTGGTGTGGTTCGGAGGATCCGTGAGTGACCTGACCTCCCTTTTCACTGTACACCTGACTATGTATTTCAGTATGATAGATGCAGGCATATTTTTACTATAGCTATTTTATTTTATAAAACTAGCCCATTAATCGATTTAAAATGAGAAGAGAATATAAAAATAATGAAACTGGTTTTGGTTTTTAAAACGTGCTTTGATTTTTATGCGGGCATGCATCTTTTGAGTGGTAGGTATAATATCCCATAATGAGTTTGTCACTCACCCCAACGACTCTCTCCCCCTACTGGTAAAGGAAGGAGGAACAAGAAGTGAGCTATATCCATGCTGGATTTTCTTTGAGTCTCACATTTATTCCTTCTACTTTGACATATGTAAGAACATATTCGAGATTGTATTGTATTTTGGCAGTAATTATATTCGTTTATCTTATATTTTTACTATTGTTTATATTCTCACATTTGTTTTGCTCAGAGGTCGTGGATCGATCATAAGACTTCCGCACAAAGCCTTAGGTTAGACGGTAGACCTCCCCGAGGTTGATCGTTTAACCTGGCATTTCTGTTAGGCCCCCTTCCGGGGTGTGCCAGTACCTATCTGCCATTTCAGCTACCTTGGTCTTCCACGAACACAACATCTCTGCTTATGAAAATTTTTTTCTGTACCGGATCGTAGAACCTGTAGCCAAACTCATGAAGACCATAGCTGATTAACACACACGGCCTCCTTTTCACATTGAGCTTTGACCGCTCATCTTTCAGAATATGAACAAAGGCCTTGCACCCAAAAATGCGCAGATGATTAGAAGATATTTTTTTTCCAACCACATCCTGTCTGGAACTTCGAAGCCCACCGGTACACATGGCGTGAGATTTAAAACATAAACCACTGTACTCGAGGCTTCACCCTAGAAGGATCTCGACAACTGTGACTGCGAGAGTAAACATCTCACTCTCTCAACAAGTGTCGTGTCCATTCTCTCAACTAATCCATTCAACTGAGGAGTTTTCAGAGGTGACTTTTGATGATGAATACCCTGCTCTCTGCAATACTCATCAAAAGGGCAACAATACTCATCTCCATTATCTCTCCGGATACACTTGAGCTTCATACTTGTTTCTCTTTCCACACGAGCATGAAACTGCTTGAAGACATCTAGCACTTGATCTTTTGACTTCAATATATTCACCTAAATCTTCCTTGAATGATCATCGATGAAAGTCACAAAGTACAACACACCACCAAGTGTTCTTTCTTTATTGGACCGCACACATCGAAGTAGACCCTGTCGAGTATGCTCAGGTTTCTGTGAATGAGGTGCTCTCTTAAAGGAAACTCAAGTCTGCTTTCCTGCCAAACAGTGAGCATACTGCTTTAGAGATCCCCCTTTTATACTTAATAACAGGTTCTTCTTTGCTAGAATTATCAATCTCTTTTTGCTCATATGGCTAAGCTGGTTGTGCCAAAGACTACCACTCCTTCATGGTCCACTGTATGAACTATGGAATCTGCGATCTTAGAATGTAATACATACAATGACGAACATTTTTCTCCTTTCATCACAATCAAAGATCATTTGGTGAGCCTCCATTTTCCATCACGAAAGCTGTTGCAAAATCCTTCGTCATCGAACTTATCGGTCGAGATCAATTCATGTGGATGTCAGGGATGTGCTTCATACCTCTCAAAACCAAGGTGTTGTCGTTGTCTGTCTTCAAACTCACGTCTATCATACCAATGACTTTTGCAACGCCATCATTTTCCATCCTTACACATCCAAAGTCACCAGAAGTATAGGATGTGAAGAAATCCCTTTGCGAAGTGGCATGTATTGAAGCGCCACTATCGATCACTCAACTTGTATCTGGGCAAGCGGGATTGACGTTGTCTCCATTGTACACAATAAAGAACTCCTCGGTGGCGGACAAAACCAAACCTCAAAAGAGGTGGCTCCAAAGACCTACAAATGCTAGAGGTTTCTCGTGTAAGTGTAGTGGTCGAGACTGTGAAGAAATTATGAGATGAAATGGATGATAAAATGCAATGAAATACAAGTGTGCTCCGTGAGTGATTGTGAGATGGAAATGAAGCTTGAAAGAAGATAACCGAGGGTGAAGCTTGGCCCCTTGGAGGCCCCCAAAGCTATCTCAATGTTAGGCTTTGAGGCAAAGAAGTTTTTCAAGGAAAACTCCAACCACCTTAGGGAAGGTATCTCCTTCTTCAACACCTCTTTAAACTCTCAAAGAGAGAAGGATGAAGAAGAAGGTAAGGATTAACAAAGCTACATTCAAGCTTTTTTAATGATGGAGACTTTCTCCACACGGTTTTGGAGAAAAACCGAGGTTTGAAAGATGAACACCTTGGTTGAAAGGTAATGCAATCAATACTTAATTTGGCAAAAAGGTTGCAAGCCATTACAAAAGAATGTTATTTATAGACCTATGGTTAATTTAGGGTTTCCATAAGTGAGGGGGAATATGGGCCATGGATGATGGAAAATGATGGAGGGCCAAGATGATGGGCCTCTTTATGAAGCCATGGCTAAGGGTGATCCAAGGGTAGGATTTCACCGATTCCTCCCTCCTTGGGGCTTCACTACTTGGGCTTGCTTGGATGAAGCTTCAAGCTTGGGTCTCCTTTTGGACCTTCCAGTGCTCCTCTCCAAATGCTCCAAGTGCTCCTCTCCAAGTGCTCCAAGTGCTTCTCCATGAGATAACTCTCAAATGGGTCAAACAAAGCCTCCTAGAGTGGGCCAAGTGATGGTCCCTCAATGTGAGAGCCAATGGATGGTAAACTCCAAATCAAGCCACCATACGTGACTAAGTCTCGGTAGTAAACTAAAGCATAACTAATGGCCTAAAGTTTGCCAAATAAAAAAAAAAAAGGCTAAAATTACACGGAGTTGTCTCCTAAAAGAAAAATTGTGGCTTCTGATACTCCAACTGGTGCTCTAATGATTTATTCAATACAATCCGAGTTCTCCAAGGAGGTGCTCCATGTTAGGGGGTGATCCACGTCAATCAAGTAAGCTTTCTATGTGCATTCCTCCCATAGATTTCTACCTGTAAAATAGAACACGTAATGAGTGGAGGGAATAAATAAAGTTTGAGTCTTTATTGGATTTCTGTGTGATTAGGCCCTTGGGCATGTCAGTGGCCGTGGCTACATTCTCGCCTATGTCACCAACTTCGGTCTTCTTTTCCTTTCTCTTGGCATTCGGATTTTCTCGAAGAAACTTTTGACAAAATCTTTGATGTGTCCCTTCTTGCCACAATGATGACACTCAAAATTTGCGTATTTTCCCAACTTACTTTGACTTTTGTTTCTATTGCCCGGACCTTTGCTTTGACTCCTCTCCATGTTTTCGGTGATTAGGATGTTTGACTGCGAAGAAGAAGAACCGGTCGATTTTCTTCTTATCTCCTCATTCAGAACACTACTCTTGACTACATCCATAGCCAAAACACCATCTGGGGCCGAGTTGGATAACGACATTTTAAACGTCTCCCATGAGTCCGGTAAGGTTTCAAGAAGCATCAACCTCTGAACCTCTTCGTCAAACTTGATTTTCATTCTAGCCAACTGATTGATAATTCCTTGAAATTTATTCAAGTGATCGGTCATTGCTTTTCCATTTTGATACTTTAACCCTAGAAGCTGCTTGATAAAAAACAAACTTGTTGTTGTCAGTCTTCCGAGCATACAACTCCTCAAGCTTTTTCCACAAGCTCTGAGTGTTTTTTATCTCACTGACATGGTTGAAGACGTTATCATCTACCCACTGCCGAAGTAACCGCACACTTGATGATGACACAATTCCCATTCGACGTTAGATTTAGCTGCCGGCTTCTCACCAACAAACACGGGAAAATAATATTCTTCACATAGAGAAGATCATCAATCTTTCCTTTCTACACATGATAGTTGGATCCATTCAACGTGACCATTTGACTTGGTTACTCTCCATGATTCAAAACACGGCACTCGGACTACAGCAAACCAAATAGCCAAACCAACAAAACTCAAAGCTGAACAAGTAATTTCACACAAGTCTATTAATAAAAATCAAATGGAACTTCATACTGGCCCCACAATTAATCCATCCAACAGGGATCGTATGCCAGGTAGAACCAACCCTCAATATCCAGTAATGCCACAGGGTCACGATAATCCACAAAGTAATAAAATCATTTCAAGGTAAAATACATTTCGCATAGACCAAATTGTCCTTTAATATCGAAACCAAAATCAAAAGAAAAATGACATTCGCTATGTTTCCCTCGTGCAGCGACGCATGAGACAGACTCTAAGAAAAGGGGGGGGGGGAGGAGATCGACATAGCAGCGCCGTGTTGCTCTATGCGAGTTTCTTCTGTTTGTGATTTTTCACTGTCGGCGATAGACAGTGGCAGACTCTTCTGAACAGAAATGGCTAATCGAGGTTCAACGGAACAGCTTCGTTCTATGCATGTGGCAGCGTCGGTGGGCCTGTGGGTCGGACTGCACGGCTGGGCCAGGGGAACCTGGTCAGTCGTTACAAAAAAGACGTCTTTTTTTGTAACGACCCATCAGGGTTTCCCCGATGGGCCGTGCAGAGTCCGGCCCAAGCCACAGGCACTCTGCCACGTGTCAGTCCGGGAATCACCCCACAAGCACTGCCACGTGTACTCACGATCTTCTCCCCCCACCTGGTAAAAGGGAGTTTTTGCCTTCCCAGATATTCGAACCCTGACTCCCAGGTCCACATAACCAAGGGTTCATCACTTTGGTACCACTTGAGCTAGTGCATGTGGGGTGATTCCTAGACTGACGCGTGGCAGAGTGCCTGTGGCTTGGGCCAGACTGTGCACGGCCCGTCGGGGAAACCCGGTGGGTTGTTACATGCACGGCGATTGACTGTGCAGGAAGCTGTAACGACCCATTTTTCCAGTAAGATATTGTTCGCTCTGGGAATTAGACTGTAACCCAATATCCTCCCCTCACGGCTTTGTTTGGCGAGGACTTCCCAGTGGGTCACCCAACATGGTACTGCTCTCACCGCAACACTTTTAACTTCGGAGTTCTTATGGGATCCGTTGCCAATTGTGCTCTAAAACGCGTCTTACTATTTTTTGGGAGGGTTTCCTTACATATGTTTCATTTCCATATACTCCCCCAAGCAATGTGGGATTGTGACGACCCCCTCTTTACGACCCGAAATTTGTCTATACTCGAGTCCATGATTTGTCTACACTCGGCTTAGGTCCCAAGGTTTGCCCAGCAACCCGAGGTTTTCCCGCAGTCATACTCATACGTACACATTTAGGTCATATAAAATAGTATTAGAGCCTGTACCAAACCTAAAAATGTGGCCAACGGGGGTCCAACATCCTTGTTGGCCACATTTTCGGTTGGGTACAGGCTCTGATACTATTTCATATGACCTAAATGTGTACGTATGAGCATGACTGCAGGACAAACCTCGGGTTGCGGACAAACCTCGGGTTGCGGGACAAACCTCGGGACCTAAGCCGAGTGTAGGCAAATCTTGGATTCGAGTATAGGCAAATCCCAGGTCGTAAAGTGGGGGTCATCACAATCCCACATTGCTTGGGGAAGTATATGGAAATGAAACATATGTAAAGAAACTCCCAAAAATAGTAAGACGCATTTTGGAGCACAATTGGCAACGAATCCCATAAGAACTCCGAAGTTAAAAGTGCTCCTGCGAGAGCAGTACCATGTTGAGTGACCGACTGGGAAGTCATCGCCAAACAAAGTCGTGAGGGGAGGATATTGAGCTAAGGTCCAATCCCCAGAGCGGACAATATCTTACTGAGAAAAGGCGTCGTTACACAACTAGTTCTTCTCTGACAAAAAAGACGACGACGCGCAGCTCCTTCTTTCTTGCTCTGATACCAATTTGAAGAGAAAAATCACCCTCTTAGCACGCCCGTTCTCTACTTGCGTGTTTCGATCGACGACGATTCCTTCGTTGCTTCAACGAAAATATCTGTTCGTCGAGTACATGACACCCACCCACTCAGGAGGTTGTTCAGCAAGCTGCTCTATCCCTCGGCGTTCTTCATGCTCTGCTTTCAGAAGCACACCGACAGCTCTTTCTTTTCTTAGACCACAACCCTTCAACAATCTTTCCCCCTCTTTTACCACAATGGACCAAGGCTATTATGGATCCGAGCTCATACATTAGGGTCTGGATCCTAACAAGTTGTACATGCATGATCTTAAAAATATTTATCAAAATAAGTTCATCGAACCACTGAGCAGAATACGAGTCACTTATAATGTAATAAATAATAAAATAATATCAGCTCTGTCAACATCAGTGAAGGTTATTCACGAATCTCAAACACTGGTGGTATAGAAAGAAAACTATTATCAAGAAAGATCATGACATAACGACAACAACTCTTATCAAGTTTAGAGATTTTCACCAAGAGACACGATATTGTAAGCCGCTTCATAATATTCTCATGTAATATGCAAATATATCTTTGAATGGTCATATGTGCACAATAGACAATAACTCACTCAAGGGTTAAACAAATCTAGTGACCATGACTGGTATGAAGAAACAATAATAAATGCATTCACAAAAGTAGACGTGCAGAAAAATATATATCAATGATAAAAAAACCAGCATGTTGTAGAACAAGACATGCTATCATGTGTATGAGCTATAACTCAAAAAAGAGTATTGCAAATAATGGTATGCACAATCAAATATGATAAATAAAACTTCTACCTTAAATAGTGTCTTTCCTGACAGTGTTGATATCCATGCTCTCAGAATCCAAATGAACTCGTATATCTTTGATACTTATAGTTGTACTTTCATCAATACACTTAAAAAAATTTTGGTCTCAGAATTCAAATAGGACCCAACCCGAGAATGCACAAAAGGATTTCCAATAATGAGCATTGGATTTTGTTGTTGAATTCGAACCCCAGATCAGCCAAACTATGTGTTGAAATTCGGCAAGGGTGGTGAAGAGATTTGCATACATCATCGTCTTCACGACGCTGTCCTGCTTGTGTTCGCTCAATGGTTAGCTGAGTTGTAGTCCAAACTCTGTTTGGACCATGTTTCAATTGCAAGTTGGATTGTGGTCCGACCTCGCCGTCCAACTTCTCTTGGGCGGCAGACTAGCTCTTTTTGGGCCTATTTTGGCTCAAATTTTATTATCTTCAACCAAAGTAAACAAGGACTAAATCAGGAGGAAAATTTGGGATGCTAAAGTATAAAACTTTAATCCAAATCCTGCAACCTTATTTTGGTTAGATTCTAACTTATTAAATTAAATTTTGGACTCTTGGGCATTGGTTTGGATTTATTGAGTTTTGATTAGAGGTAGATCCACTTTGATGTAGAAATTTATTTTATATGCAGTTTTGCATGCTTTATTTTTAATTAATAATTAAAATATTTTAGTTTGTATAATACCTGTTAAATTCGAGCTTTATTATGCACTTTTCAAAGTTTAAGCTCTTTTTTGCACTTTTACGATATTTCAACCCGATTTTTGCACTTAATCCTTCCAAGAATGCATAAACTTCGAATCTCTCGGTATCCTCAAATAGGATTTCACATAAATCAAATCATACATTTCACAACGAAAAATAAATTATAAAGCTTAAACATGTATTTAAAACTACAACACACTACAAGGGCATTTTATTCTGTTAAACACCCACAAGTAATTTACGGGTCTTATTATATACAAGATTTGATTAAAATTAAATTACATACGTTGATCACATTAAACTAGAACTCAAGAGAAGATAAAATAAAATACTTTTCTTGTCCTATGTTGAGCCCAACTGATCAACCCTTCCCTTTACAATTTTCTTCTGAGCTGACAGCCTGTTCTTGAAATATTACAAGAAATCAGATAGTAAGCTTCATAAACCCAGTAAAATTCTTAATATAAGGATTAGCTAAACTAAATCAATATTACATATAATCATGTGCTAATGCTCTACATAATTAGTTGTCACAACATTAAATTTTTATTATTAAACACTTAATTATCCACTCATGTGCGTACACATTGCAAGTCTTGTATGCTATATAAAACTCTCTAGATATTTTCAATTATTGTCTAATCTCAATCATGTGTATCACACTTTTGTATATGTAAGAAATATATAGTGCATCTATGAGAATGTTTAAACATATAATGTTAGAAATCATTGCCTAATATTACAGTTCATAGTCTCATAAATCCTCTGTCCTCACGTACAATAAACTTGGTGCAAATCTAATCTTAATAGCACAAACAACATGCAATAAATCTTCATTTCTATACCTAATAATACGTAACGTGCATATCATGTAAATGTGATACATTTTCTCACAATTTATGCTATGAATTGATGCATATTTATAATTTGCATGATTATAATTCATCATATATATACCTTACTGACGATATCCCAATAAATGTGAACATTTCAAACATATAATCTTCATAGGGCTATTTGCATCCGAAAAAGAAGACTCAAAGTCACTCTCTTTCTATTTATCGTACTTTACTTTCGTCACACAATATATATATATATATATATATATAATTGACTAGATATATTGTGTTCAAATGTAACTAATAAATACCTCGCGCCATACCTGTACTTTACTTTCGTCACACAATATATATATATATATATATATATATATATAATTGACTAGATATATTGTGTTCAAATGTGACTAATAATACCTCGCGCCATACCTGTACTTTACTTTCGTCACACAATATATATATATATATATATATATATATATATATATATATATATATATATATATATATATATATATATATATATATATATATATATATATATATATATATATATATATATATATATATATATATATATATATATATATATATATATATATATATATATATATATATATATATATATATATATATATATATATATATATATATATATATATATATATATATATATATATATATATATATATATATATATATATATATATATATATATATATATATATATATATATATATATATATATATATATATATATATATATATATATATATAATTGACTAGATATATTGTGTTCAAATGTGACTAATAATACCTCGCGCCATACCTGTACTTTACTTTCGTCACACAATATATATATATATATAATTGACTAGATATATTGTGTTCAAATGTGACTAATAATACCTCGCGCCATACCTGTACTTTACTTTCGTCACACAATATATATATATATATATATATATATATATATATATATATATATATATATATATATATATATATATATATATATATATATATATATATATATATATATATATATATATATATATATATATATATATATATATATATATATATATATATATATATATATATATATATATATATATATATATATATATATATATATATATATATATATATATATATAATTGACTAGATATATTGTGTTCAAATGTGACTAATAATACCTCGCGCCATACCTGTACTTTACTTTCGTCACACAATATATATATATATATATATATATATATATATATATATATATATATATATATATATATATATATATATATATATATATATATATATATATATATATATATATATATATATATATATATATATATATATATAATTGACTAGATATATTGTGTTCAAATGTGACTAATAATACCTCGCGCCATACCTGTACTTTACTTTCGTCACACAATATATATATATATATATATATATATATATATATATATATATATATATATATATATATATATATATATATATATATATATATATATATAATTGACTAGATATATTGTGTTCAAATGTGACTAATAATACCTCGCGCCATACCTGTACTTTACTTTCGTCACACAATATATATATATATATATATATATATATATATATATATATATATATATATATATATATATATATATATATATATATATATATATATATATATATATATATATATATATATATATATATATATATATATATATATATATATATATATATATAACTTTTTCCCCTAATTATGCATATCAACTAGTTTAGAAAATCTCCGAGTTATAATTCTCACCTCTAGTTTCTTCTTCTTTCTTTCACTTACAAGACTAATTTTTTGTCTTTAGAGTGCTCTTGATACATACAACAATTCTTACCTCTTGAGCATCAATTCCTCCATTTTCTCCTTCTTCTTGATTCTCTCTCTCTCTCTCTCTCTCTCTCTCTTCTATTTTTTGATCAGGCAAAACATAATATGAACTGTCGAACCCTACCCATGAGAGCAGCACATATTCTTGAGATGCATAACATATAATAGGACTAAACTTTTTTGGATCAGGAGATTCTTACTACAGTTGAAATGCAGCAACAAAGATCCGAATTATTCTCCCTGTAAATAATTGCAAAGCATCTGTCCTACTTGTCGGAAACTTGAAATTCAATCGTCCAATGAAGAACAAGCTGAACCATTCTTGAAATGGGAAACCAGGGCGTATAGATAAAGGCACACAGATGGCTATTGATTCTTAACTCCCATATTCTTTTCATTATATTTAAGTCTTAATAAGTTAGCTTTAGCCAGAGATACTAATTTAATCATTGGGTCTGGTCTGGATTGAAAAATTGCACCGTTATAAGTTATTCGATTGGCTGTAAATTACAATACAACACTAAGTTCTCATGCATTATTTCAAGGTAGTGGGGGAAGAGATTCTCTATCCTAAAAAGTATCAATGGGCTGGAGTGTGCATGAAAAACAAAGCAGTGCGAATATTTGATTCAACTTTTTGAGTTAGTATTTGAGGATTTGACAGAAACTAGATTACACTCGAAAGTCTGCAACTATTGATGATTTAAGGGTCGCTGCCAAACATTCTAATGAGACTGTGTATGAAGCTAATAAATCATAAAATATTAGAAAAGTTGAAATATGAACTCAAAGAGAAGGAAACAATATGGCTTGTGAATTAAATGTTTGTGATTGTTGTTGCGTGGTTGTTGCCTCGACCCGAAGGATGTTATTACGGAAAGATGGGTAGTTGTAAGGAGCCAACCTATGCGAAGATAATTGCATACTCTCACATCGCTTAATGTTACAGTTTGATGACTCGAGTTCTTCTTGGGCATGACTATGACAGATGAGTTTGCATTACGAATTTCTTTTAAAGTTTTGTTTTACTCTATAATAAAACCACGTAAGTTTGAGTGTTATGGTTGTAATTTCTCTCGAGAGGGTATTTGGACGTTAAATCTTGGTAGAAAATGTGGAAGTGAGAAGACAAATAATCAAAATATTGTGAAAACTGCTTCTTTCAGTGAAAACTTAACGAAGAAACGATTACAGCAAGTTTAAAATAATATAACCCATGGAACAAGAATAATCAGAAAAGACTGGAAAAAAAAGTTATTGTTCCAGACAAATGAACTCATCTTGTTGGAGCTCAAACTCAGTTCCATCACTTCACCTCTTGGAGATGGCACTTCATCCTTTCCGAGTTGACTCGCTCGAGCTTGAAACGCTCTTGCACAGAGGAGATGTAGGATGCAGCTTTTGAGTCGATTTTATCATCGACAACAACGCCATATGGGTTTTCCAGTAGGCTGAGAGAGTCACGGGAAGCGTCAATGGCGAAGTAGGAGAGCTTGTGTTTGGGCTGAGTCAGTAGGAAGTCTTGGTGGAAGACGTAACCCACCGAGGCAGCTGAAGGAGACGACTGGCTCGGCCTCGCCTTGCTGTTGTACTGCACTGTGTTGGCCGAGGACGGTTTGGGTGAGTGGTAGAAAGGCATTAGCTTTCCCTTCCCTAAACCTCTGCGCTTGCTGTTTGACTCCATGATAACGCAGAGTGCTTAGATTTGAGTTGGTGTGTGTTGGAGGTAGAGCCAGAGATCTCAATATATAATGCTGGCCTGTGGATGGAAAAATCATTATTGTTATTATTATTTGTTTTCTTGTTTTTTTTTTTTTGCTAATTTGTAATGTGGTATATGTGTATATATATTATATTGTATAACTGAAATCTAATTTCTGGGTTCATCTAAAATTAGTATTTTCATTATAAGAAGAAATAACAAACGGTAAAATATATTTTTTGTAACACCCGGTTTTACGGGATTTTATAATTCCATAATATAATGGCATTTTTATACATATGTCAAATTAAGTCCGTTTTGCAAGCAGAAAGTGTTATTAGAATCCTAATGATTTATATGAATTTTAGGAGAAATACGGAATTTAACGAAATTCGAATGGTCGAAAACACGGGAGGGCAAAACGGTAAATGTAAATTGTATTAATGTTAATAGGAATTATAATTATAATAATAATTAATAATAATAATAAATAAATAAAACATAAACAACAGAATGGCCCGAAGGCCATTCTGCTATTCGAGCTCGAGCACCCGAGAGCGAGTGGAGAGAGGAGAACCGAACGCCGTCCCTCTGATGACGGTTCATCTTGTTTTCCGACGCTATCCGGCCAGACGGCGGCGGCGAGCGAGTCTGGTTGTCTCCGCGCACGAACCAACCCGGTAAGTTTGGTTTTGCCCTGTTTTCGGTTCGATTTAGGGCCGTGAGGGACGAGCTCGATTGAGCTCTAATTTCCGGCCATTTTTGGTTAGCCTTGGCGTCAAATGGCCGAGCTTAACGCCGGCGATGGTTGCCGAGCAGTGGTGAGCTCAATTTGAGCGAAAATCAGAGAACTCCAAATTTGGGAGTTTCGGTTTTCGGTGTGAAGTCTCGGGATTTCGATTAGTTTATGCTAATTAAGGTTATTTGAGGTTAATTGGTGAGGAATCGGGTGAGAATTTATGGAAAATCGAAATGGGAAAATTTCCCGGGTTAGGGCAGTTCTGGTTTTGTCTGATTTGACCTAGCCACGGTCGTTTGTTTTGAAATTTCTTTTGGCAGGTTAAAATAAGTTATTAGAGGAGTACGTGGCCACTGGAATCGTTCGATTCCGATAACCGACGCAAAAGTTACGCTCACACTCCGTATCATTCTGCTGAGCTTCGCGTATCTTATCCAAAATAGTCGGCCTGAGAGAAATGTTGGTTGAGCATACTGGACAACTCTGCAACTATCTCCACATCAAACCTCTCAATCTCAGACCGCAGTGTAACTGACATTGCTGCTAGTGAAGGTTGACTCGTAGAAGGCACTCTACTCAAGGCATCAGCAACCTTGTTCGCCTTTCCTGGATGGTACTTGATATCAAAATCGTAGTCTTTGACGAACTCAAGCCACCTTCTCTGTCGCATATTCAACTCCTTTTGCGTAAACAGATACTTCAGGCTCTTGTGGTCAGAAAATATCTCGCACTGCTGCCCATAATAATAATAATAATAATAATAATAATAATAATAATAATAATAATAATAATAATAATAATAATAATAATAATAATAATAATAATAATAATAATAATAATAATAATAATAATAATAATAATAATAATAATAATAATAATAATAATAATAATAATAATAATAATAATAATAATAATAATAATAATAATAATAATAATAATAATAATAATAATAATAATAATAATAATAATAATAATAATAATAATAATAATAATAATAATAATAATAATAATAATAATAATAATAATAATAATAATAATAATAATAATAATAATAATAATAATAATAATAATAATAATAATAATAATAATAATAATAATAATAATAATAATAATAATAATAATAATAATAATAATAATAATAATAATAATAATAATAATAATAATAATAATAATAATAATAATAATAATAATAATAATAATAATAATAATAATAATAATAATAATAATAATAATAATAATAATAATAATAATAATAATAATAATAATAATAATAATAATAATAATAATAATAATAATAATAATAATAATAATAATAATAATAATAATAATAATAATAATAATAATAATAATAATAATAATAATAATAATAATAATAATAATAATAATAATAATAATAATAATAATAATAATAATAATAATAATAATAATAATAATAATAATAATAATAATAATAATAATAATAATAATAATAATAATAATAATAATAATAATAATAATAATAATAATAATAATAATAATAATAATAATAATAATAATAATAATAATAATAATAATAATAATAATAATAATAATAATAATAATAATAATAATAATAATAATAATAATAATAATAATAATAATAATAATAATAATAATAATAATAATAATAATAATAATAATAATAATAATAATAATAATAATAATAATAATAATAATAATAATAATAATAATAATAATAATAATAATAATAATAATAATAATAATAATAATAATAATAATAATAATAATAATAATAATAATAATAATAATAATAATAATAATAATAATAATAATAATAATAATAATAATAATAATAATAATAATAATAATAATAATAATAATAATAATAATAATAATAATAATAATAATAATAATAATAATAATAATAATAATAATAATAATAATAATAATAATAATAATAATAATAATAATAATAATAATAATAATAATAATAATAATAATAATAATAATAATAATAATAATAATAATAATAATAATAATAATAATAATAATAATAATAATAATAATAATAATAATAATAATAATAATAATAATAATAATAATAATAATAATAATAATAATAATAATAATAATAATAATAATAATAATAATAATAATAATAATAATAATAATAATAATAATAATAATAATAATAATAATAATAATAATAATAATAATAATAATAATAATAATAATAATAATAATAATAATAATAATAATAATAATAATAATAATAATAATAATAATAATAATAATAATAATAATAATAATAATAATAATAATAATAATAATAATAATAATAATAATAATAATAATAATAATAATAATAATAATAATAATAATAATAATAATAATAATAATAATAATAATAATAATAATAATAATAATAATAATAATAATAATAATAATAATAATAATAATAATAATAATAATAATAATAATAATAATAATAATAATAATAATAATAATAATAATAATAATAATAATAATAATAATAATAATAATAATAATAATAATAATAATAATAATAATAATAATAATAATAATAATAATAATAATAATAATAATAATAATAATAATAATAATAATAATAATAATAATAATAATAATAATAATAATAATAATAATAATAATAATAATAATAATAATAATAATAATAATAATAATAATAATAATAATAATAATAATAATAATAATAATAATAATAATAATAATAATAATAATGTCTCCAAATCTTCAGTGCGAAGACCACAGCTGCTAACTCAAGGTCGTGCGTAGGGTAGTGCAGCTCGTACGGCTTCAGCTGCCGAGAAGCATAAGCAATAACTCTCTCCTCCTGCATCAACACACAACCTAGTCCAACTCCTGACGCATCGCAATAAATGCTATACTTGTCACCTACAACAGGTAGCGCCAATACTGGAGCGGTGGTCAATCTCTTGCTTTAACTCCATAAAACTGTTATCACAAGCAGACGACCATATAAATCTCTCGTTCTTCCGAGTCAGACGCGAAAGAGGAACTGCGATCTTCGAAAATCCCTGTATGAACTTCCAATAATAGCCAGCTAATCCGAGAAATCCACGCACCTCACGTACGTTCTTTGGCTGTGGCCAATCCCTGACCACCTGAACTTTGCTCGGATCAACAGAAACTTCATCCTGCGATACGACATGGCCAAGAAAGCTGACCTGATCCAACCAAAATTCGCATTTGGAGAACTTCGGATACAACTGGTGCTGACATAGGGTCCTCAGGACTATACTCAAGTGCTTCTCGTGTTCTTCCTTCGTCTTAGAGTATATCAGAATGTCGCCGATGAAAACCACCACGAACTTGTCCAGATACTCCTTGAAGACACGGTTCATCAAATCCATAAACGCTGTAGGGGCATTAGTAAGTCCAAAAGACATGACAAGGAACTCGTAATGCCCATACCTCGTTCGGAATGCCGTTTTCGGTATATCATCATTCCGGACCTTCAACTGATTGTAATCCGAGAGTAGATCAATCCTCGAGAATACTCGGGCACCTTGCAGCTGATCAAATAAATCATCAATCCGGGGCAGTGGATACTTATTCTTCACTGTAAGCTTATTCAACTCTCTGTAATCGATGCACATCCTGAGGGTCCCGTCTTTCTTCTTGACAAACAGAACGGGCGCACCCCAGGGTGAAACACTGAGTCGAATGAAACCCTTCTCTAACAACTCATCAAGCTGAGTCCTCAGCTTTCTCAACTCAACTGGTGCCAACTGATACGGGTTTTTAAACCTTGGCGCGGTATTCGGATAGACATCAATAATAAACTCAATCTCCGGTCTGGTGGTAACCCGGGAAGATCATCAAGAAAAATCCCAGAGAACTCTCTGACTATAGGAATGTCGCTCGGCTTTATTTCGCTGAGCAACTGAACATCAAATACTGAGGCCAAATAAATAGAGCACTGACCTTTAAACTGCTCGTTGACCATCATGGAATAAGAAATAGGCGAGCTACTCAATCTGTTCATCGCCTGATAAGAAAACTCGACTTTACCCGGGGGTCGAAAGGTGACAATCCCGGATAAACAATCGATGGTGGCGAAGTGCTGTGACAGCCAGTCCATCCCCAAGATAAGATCATAATGCTCTATGCCCATAACAATAAGGTGAGCATAGAGGGTTCTGTCCCCAATCGAGATAATATTGCCCTGGACCACACGACCTGACTGCATACGCTCTCCCAAATGTAGCATCACACTATATTCGCATTCTACTAACTCAGGCGCAAGCTTCAATCTAGACACACAAGCAGTGGAAACAAAAGAGTGCGTAGCCCCCGTGTCTAACAAAGAAAACACAGCTACGCCCATAATCAATATAGTACCTGCTATCACGGCAGGTTGATCCTCGTGATCGACATCACCAGGCTCTATGAAGGCGAAAATCCTAGGCATGACTCTCCTTTGATCTCCACTCAACTGATCGCGGCCTGGCTTTGGGCAATCTCTGACGTAGTGGCCGATTTCACCACATCTGAAACATCTGTTAGTGCCAACTCGACACTCGCCACTGTGCTCCCTCTGGCATATGGGACACCACGGTATCTGAGAAGTCCTCTGTACCTGTTTGCCCTTGCCTCTATCGTTGCCTCCCTCTAAAGGTCTCTTTACACCCCTTTGCTGCTATTGGGGCTGTGGTGCTTTGGGTTGCCAACCCCGTGACTGAGGACGAATCTCTCGGAAGAAGCCCTTAGCTGGCTCCCTCGGTCTAACACAAGTAGCTCTGGCAGCCTCAATATCCAAAGCTCTAGCTATAACATCAGAATAGGGCACATCGATAATACCTGATACAATAACGTGCATCTGAATCTCTGGATTAAGTCCCTCCATAAACTGGTGCACCTTCTCTTCATTGTCGCTGACGAAGGCGCGGAGCAAATCGCGATAAGGACTCGAACTTCCGGATATACTCTGCAACTGAACCTGTCTGCTTCAGCTGCGTAAACTCATTCCTCTTCGCCGCTCTCACTGTGCGGCTGAAATACTTGTCAAAGAACACGGTCTTGAACCGTTCCCAAGTCATAACTGATACATCCGTCGTCGACTTGATCGAATCCCACCAGAAACGGGCATCTAATGCCAGGTGGAATGTAACATAAGCCACCTTACTCCCGTTCGCTACCTCTGCATAACTCAGCATATCCTCCATCACCCGAATCCATTCCTCTGCAACAGTAGGATCCGATGATCGGCCTTCAAACACTGGAGGTCGGAGGCTTTGAAACTTCTGCATGCCCTGGTTGTTAGGAACCACCAACTCTTGGGCCCTCTGATTCTCTCGATTCACTAAACTCTCAATTTGTTGTGTCTACCGGTCCATATGCTGAGACTGACGGATCCAGCAATTCCGTAAGTCGATCTAAAGCGTCGTCTCTTGGATCCTTTCCTCAAACCATATTGTATAAAGCCTATAAAGTTTAAACAAATAATCCTAAGAAACAAAACAAAAAAATACAACAGAGCATACTTACAGTTGAAGAAGGACGTTCGCTAGTGGCATGCGCAGTCGAGCAATCTACAGAACTGATTTTAAAACCCGGGGGCTTTGATACCATAAATTGTAACGACCCTCACACTGTACCCCTATTTTCCGTATAAATTTTTTTTTATACATATCATTATAAACTTTAAACCTAACCTTAAGCGGGAATTAAATCGAAATCAGAGTTCGTTTAGTAAATCGTTTAAAACAAATACTAAAACGGTTGAAATTTAAAACAATTTAAAGCAATTAAAACTATTAAATAAATAAATTAAAAACATGTAATCGGCCGAGGGACAAAAGGGGAAATTCCCCACACAAATTAAGGGGCACTCGGTCGCCAAATGGTAGACGATCGGGCGCCACCCTCATGGCCGCACGATCGGTCATAGCTTGGCCGATCGTGCGCCCCTCTTTCCTGGTCCCGCACCCGAACGTTGCACTCTCCATTTTTTTTCCAGAGAGTTATACGTCCCAACGCCACTCCTTAGGCGTTCGAACGCCTACCCTTTTTCCTTCCTTCTTTATTTCTTCCACATACCATTACTCTTAACACAACTCATTCACAATTTCGTTAACACACATACGTTCCAACATATACCTTTCAACTCTCATTCTAACCACGACTCGAAACACGTTCAAAACATAGCCTATTTTCATGAAAATAAAACGCGTGGATATGTTTAAAACCTAAACAAATCCTCCTGTTTTGAAATCAAACAAAAGATTCTAAAATCGATTTCCAAAACATTTCAAAACATCAATATATAAACCTATCCAGACCCAAACAACCTAAAATGTTTCTAACCATAACATAATCCACTGTACAATCAAGATTCACCCAAACTCTCAAAATACCTAACCACTTTCCCCACGGGTCAACATACGCGAAGACTGCTCATGCACACCACCGCAATTGTTCTTCTTCAACCATCCTGTACATCGGGCGGAGGAACATCGTCCTCACCTGCTTCGATATCACCTACACCATACAGACACACTATGAGCTAAAGGCTCAGTAAATCCTACGTAAATGCAGATGCGTGCAGTGCATATGGAGTTCAGAAATCATGCATAACATACAGAGCGTCGCAGACAAAATATCACCGAGATCTCATCCCCCTAACCGAAGGGGGCCCATCCAGCGGTCGGACTACCCCGTGCGGTTAGAGGAGGGGGGTACACGCTTACAACACGTACAGTCGTGCCTGAGCCCCACCTCGCGTGACCAGATAACAGATTACGTTCATTATTTACATTACATGAGATGTGGTATTGGTCAGACCCTTAATCGAACCACACAATAGATCGATAGCTCCCAATTTCTGGGCCACATTGGTTTTCTGAAAACATCGTGCGGAAATTCATTTTCATGCCAAGTTTAAAACGTGATGCATGAACAGTTCAATATAAATGTAAACAAACAAGCATGCGTACCATCAAGACTGTAAAAGAAATAACCCACGAAAACGTTTAAACCTAACTACCCAACCAAAGCAGTTTGAACATACAACACTCTAAGATCCTCGACGGGACATCGAAGTACAGTGTAGGCCAATCGGCCAGAGTAAGTCACGAGAACTTACCTCGTGTCCGTTGCAGCTCAAGCTTCGTCCACGAGCGTTGTTTGTCTGAGGCAAAACACAACATTTAACATTAACACGAGATTCAACCGTTTAACGTCCAGTTTAACAAAACCCTAACTAAGGAAATTCTCTTAAAATTCTAACTTAGCTCAATGAGGCATTTTCATCCATCAAATAACGTTCAACACCTCAAAATCAACATTGACGAGTTTTTCCCCAAAACTCGAAAATTGTCCAATCTCTAACATTCGTCCTAAATCGATTAACTTTATCCAATAACGTTTAATACGTTCATTATATTCAAAACTACGGCTAACCTATCGATTACGAACCCTAAATCACATTTTAACGAAAATCTATACGTAACCCTAAACGTTAAACTTCGTGAAAACTGAACTATAACGCTCCGAAAGCATAGAATCTTACCTAGGATTGCGAGAGGAGGAGAAAACGTAAAGGACGGAGGACGAAAGGAGGAGGAATCGCCGACGGAATGGAGGGAAGCCGTGAGGATCGCCGAAAGAGAAAATTGAAATCACAGAGAAGAAGAAGTTTGCGTGGAGAAGAAGAAGAATTATGTTTTAAATTAAATATTGACTTTGCAAATTACCATTTTGCCCTTCCTTTGATTTTCTATTTGTTTCGTCCTTCGTTTCTTTAATTAACTGACGAGTCGGTTTCTCCAAATTTCCTTACTTCACCAATAACTTCAATTTACTACCAGGGTTCCATTAAAACTGTCTGTTCGCAATTCGGACCACATTTATTATTTTTTCTAAACATCCTTTATATTACGTTAAACGTAATTACCCGGAATATAGCGTTACTACTCCAAAAATTCTCATAATTTTCTTAAAATTCCTATCAATAATTAGGATTCTAATGACGCATTCTTTTCGTAAAACGGGTTTGATTGACACAATTTCCAAAAACACCATTTACATTAAAATAATAATAATCCGTACAGCCGGATATTACACAACTAGTTGAAAAAGCAAGTTTTCAAAATGTCTTAGTTGTCCAAGATTTTCTAGAAGTATTTCTAGATGACCTTCCTAGCTTGCCACGAGATAGGGAAATTGAGTTTGTTGTAGATGTTTACCCAGGCGCGGAGCCTGTATTTAAGAATCCTTACAGATTGGCGCCAACAAAACTTAGAGAACTAAAGACACAGTTGGAGGAATTGTTGGAGAAAGGGTTCATACGCCCGAGTTATTCACCATGGGGTGCACCTGTTCTTTTTGTTAAGAAGAAGGATGGATCATTGCGCATGTGTGTTGATTATCGAGAATTGAACAAATTAACTATCAAGAACAAATATCCATTACCAAAGATTGATGATCTATTCGACCAACTTAATGGTGCACGAGTCTTCTCAAAGATTGACCTTAGGTCTGGTTATTACCAATTGAAAGTTAAATCAGAAGATATCCCTAAGACAGCCTTTCGCACAAGGTATGGACATTATGAGTTTTTGGTTATTTCTTTTGGTTTGACAAATGCACCAGCAGCTTTCATGGATCTCATGAATAGAGTGTTTCACGAGTATCTAGATAAATTTGTCATAGTTTATGCCAAATTTTCTAAGTGTGAGTTTTGGTTAAACCAAGTTCACTTTTTGGGTCACGTTATCTCGGGAGATGAAATATCTGTCGATCCAGCCAAGGTTCAAGCAGTTAAGGAGTGGCCCCAACCGAAGAATGCTACATATATTCAGAGTTTCCTTGGATTAGTAGGATATTACAGGAAGTTTATTGAGGGATTCTCGAAGATTGCTACACCCCTTACCCGGTTAACAAGGAAAAACATGAAGTATATATGGACTGATGAATGTGAGTTTAGTTTTCAAACCTTGAAACAGAGACTGACTAATGCCCCATACTAACACTTCCCATTGAGAATGGAAAGTTTAACATTTATTGTAATGCATCCAAAGTTGGTCTTGGTTGTGTCTTGATGCAGGATGGAAAGGTAATTACTTATGCTTCTAGTCAGCTGAAAACACATGAGGAGAATTATCCCACACATGATTTGGAATTAGCTGCGGTAGTTTTTACGTTAAAGATTTGGAGGCATTACTTGTATGGACAATCTTGTGAAATATTCTCAGATCATAAATGTCTGAAATATATTTTCACACAGAAAGAGCTAAACATGAGGCAACGTTGGTGGTTGGAGTTTGTCAAGGATTATGATTTTGAGATCAAATACCACCCCAGCAAGGCGAATGTAGTAGCTGACGCATTGAGTAGAGTAACATTATCAGCCTCGACATTGATACTTGACATACCGATAGCCTTAGAGACAGAATTACAAAGATTTGACCTGGAAGCTGTGTCCAGCGTGGCAGCCATGCTTTCTGCCATATCTTTGAGGCCTACTATTTTGGAGAGAATAAAGGAAGTTCAGGTGAATAATGCTGAATGCAATAAGTACAAGTTAAGCATGGATTCTTCTGATAAATCAAATTTCAACTTTTCTACTGATGGAATTCTCAAGTTTCGGGATAGATGGTTTGTTTCAACAAATGATGAACTTCGAATTGAGATCCTTTCGGAAGCTCTTTCTTCTAGGTTATCTGTTCATCCTAGATGTACAAAAATGTACAGAGACCTTAAACAACATTATTGGTGGCCAAATATGAAAAGAAGTGTGGCGGAGTACATTAGATCGTGTTTGATTTGCAACAGATTAAAGCTGAACATCAGAAACCTGCAGGAACATTGCAACCCTTACCAGTTCCCGAATGGAAATGGGAACAGATAATGATGGACTTTGTTGTAGGATTTCCTAGAACAGCAAGGGGACATGATGCAATTTGAGTGATAGTTGATCGTCTAATCAAATCTGCCCATTTCCTTCCCATTAAGATGACATACTCGATGGACCAATTTGCTGAATTGTATGTGCATGAGATTGTTAGGTTGCACGAAGTTCCAATCACTATAGTTTCAGATCGAGATTCTAGATTTACATCTAAGTTTTGGAAGAGTTTACATAAGGCTATGGGTACACAGCTTAACTTTAGTACAACTTTTCACCCTCAAACAGATGGACAATCTGAGAGGACTATTCAAACATTGGAGGATATGCTTCGTGTATGTGTACTAGAATTCCAGGGTTCTTGGAGTAAGTATTTATTATTAGTGGAATTCTCTTATAACAACAGTTTTCAGGCCACAATAGGCATGACACCATACGAGGCATTATATGGACGAAAGTGCAGATCTCCATTATACTGGGATGAAGTTGGAAAAGCACGATTGATTGGTCCAGACATTGTGCAACAGACAGTGGAGAAAATTGCTCTTATCCGACAACGGATCTTGACATCTCAAAGCCGGCAGAAAAGCTATGCCGATAGAAGATGTAGAGATTTAGAGTTTGAAGTTGGTGATGAAGTGTTTCTTAAGGTTTCACCGTTCAAAGGAGATGTAAGGTTTGGGAAGAGAGAAAAGTTGAATCCCAGATACATCGGACCTTTCTCAATCTTGAAGAGGGTTGGGAAAACAACTTATCAATTACAGTTACCAGTCTCTATGGAGGGAATTCACAATGTGTTCCATGTTTCTATGCTGAAGAAATGTATGCAGAATCCAACTCAGGTTGTGGAACAGCAGAACATTGAAGTTCATCCTACCCTTACCTATGAAGAGAAACCAATGGAAATTCTGGACTATTCAGCAAAAGTGGTACGTAACAAGGAAGTTCAGCTAGTGAAGGTGTTATGGCGTAATCAGAATGTAAGGAGGCAACTTGGGAAAGCCAGCATGACATGATGAGCCGATATCCTGAGTTATTTAAGCACTGAATTTTGAGGACAAAATTCTTTTAAGGAGGATAGATTGTAGCAACCGGTAATTGTCAGCCTTAATTTTTTTTATTAGTAACATTTTTGTGACTCTTATTTTTATAATTAAGTAAATTTGATTGGTTGCTTAAATAGGTTAAAGTTGGTTAACCAAGGGCATTTGAGTAATTGTAAAGCAAGTGTTATAAATGGAGAGTTTAATGAAGGTTTAGCCGCCACTGTTTCTCATTTCCTCATTCGGCATTCAGCTCAGCTCAGCAGAGCAGATTCTTCTCCAACATTTACCCCCTTCGATTCTTCTTCGACTTAGGTGAGTTTTACTTCGATCTCTCGCTGTTTTAGTTATTATAGGTAATAGAGAGGGTTGTAGATGCGTATTTTGAGAATGCTGAGAGTAAGAGTTGAGTTCGGGCTTTTGTGATAAATCGGGAACGCTCGAGGAACTGAGTTTCCAACTAGTTTCCTTAGATTTCTGGATAGTTTAGAATGAAGTTAAGTAATGTTATGCTTATGTTTTAGGTGAGCCAACTCTTGAAGTAGCTTACAACCAGGAATCTCTCAGGAAAATCAGGTAAGTGGAGTATGTGTGTGCCTTCGGGTCTACATCACAAAACAGTAGGTTTATGTTTGCTTGAATGTTTCCAATATGTCATGCATCATGTTTTATTGAATGAGTACGAAAATGAATTTACATGTAATGGCATGGTAAGACATGAGTAGTTTGAATCAGCTGTTAAGGGAACTAATCCGCCCCTTAATCGAGAAGAGGATGTTATGACTTTGAAAAAACTGATCCACTTCCCATCGAACAAGGGGATCAGATCAGCTGTTATGGTAACTAATCCGCCCCTTAATCGAGAAGAGGATGTTATGACTTTGGGAAAAACTGATCCACTTCCCATCGAACAAGGGGATCAGATCAGCTGTTATGGTAACTATCCGCCCCTTAATCGAGAAGAGGATGTTATGACTTTGAAAAACTGATCCACTTCCCATCGAACAAGGGGATCAGATCAGCTGTTATGGTAACTATCCGCCCCTTAATCGAGAAGAGGATGTTATGACTTTGAAAAACTGATCCACTTCCCATCGAACAAGGGGATCAGATCAGCTGTTATGGTAACTATCCGCCCCTTAATCGAGAAGAGGATGTTATGACTTTGAAAAACTGATCCACTTCCCATCGAACAAGGGGATCAGATCAGCTGTTATGGTAACTATCCGCCCCTTAATCGAGAAGAGGATGTTATGACTTTGAAAAACTGATCCACTTCCCATCGAACAAGGGGATCAGATCAGCTGTTATGGTAACTATCCGCCCCTTAATCGAGAAGAGGATGTTATGACTTTGAAAAACTGATCCACTTCCCATCGAACAAGGGGATCAGATCAGCTGTTATGGTAACTATCCGCCCCTTAATCGAGAAGAGGATGTTATGACTTTGAAAAACTGATCCACTTCCCATCGAACAAGGGGATCAGATCAGCTGTTATGGTAACTATCCGCCCCTTAATCGAGAAGAGGATGTTATGACTTTGAAAAACTGATCCACTTCCCATCGAACAAGGGGATCAGATCAGCTGTTATGGTAACTATCCGCCCCTTAATCGAGAAGAGGATGTTATGACTTTGAAAAAACTGATCCACTTCCCATCGAACAAGGGGATCAGATCAGCTGTTATGGTAACTAATCCGCCCCTTAATCGAGAAGAGGATGTTATGACTTTGGGAAAAACTGATCCACTTCCCATCGAACAAGGGGATCAGATCAGCTGTTATGGTAACTATCCGCCCCTTAATCGAGAGAGAACGAACACAAATACAACTGAGATGTGAAGTAGAAAACTGCATGATTAGGATTATGAATTTAGTATTCATCATATTTGCTCTACTTATTTAGCATTAGGCTAATAGATGAGTTTTGTGATGTAGGTGCTGAAGTAACTGAAGGTGAATTCTCTGAGTTCACAGAAGTCTAGGAGCAGTTGATGGAGCACACCTATGCCACGGTTTGGTGCCCTGATGAGGTGGTTTAACAAATGTCAGTATGTGAAGTCTTAGTGGTCAAGTGTGTTGTTGAAATGTGCTGAAGATTTTAATGACAGTAGTAGTTTCAATGTTTTGACATGTTTTGGGATTATCCTGACTATGAAAAAACGATTGGTTTATTTGTAGCTTGCTATTCTGGATTTCTAGAAAGTTGTGGTTTTAAGTTGTTTTGAATGATTTTCAGTAAAATTTACAAGTTTTTTACGCAGTCGAAGTTGTTCTTTGTTTAGGGTGTAAATGGTTGATACGTTGTTCTATTGTCTATCAGTAGATGTTGTCTATCGGTGGATGTTGAGTGTTACTGTTCACCGGTAGATGTTGTCTATCGGTAGATGTTGTCTATCGGTGGATGTTGAGTGTTACTATTCACCGGTAGATGTTGTCTATCGGTAGATGTTGTCTATCGGTGGATGTTGAGTGTTACTGTTCACCGGTAGATATTGTCTATCGGTAGATGTTGTCTATCGGTAGATGTTGTCCATCGGTGGATGTTGAGTGTTACTGTTCACCGGTAGATGTTGTCTATCAGTAGATGTTGCCTATTGGTGGATGTTGAGTGTTACTGTTCACCGGTAGATGTTGTCTATCGTAGATGTTGTCTATCGGTAGATGTTGTCTATCGGTAGATGTTGTCTATCGTAGATGTTGTCTATCGGTAGATGTTGTCTATCGGTAGATGTTGTCTATCGGTAGATGTTGTCTATCGGTAGATGTTGTCTATCGGTAGATGTTGTCTATCGGTAGATGTTGTCTATCGGTAGATGTTGTCTATCGGTGGATGTTGAGTGTTACTGTTCACCGGTAGATGTTGTCTATCGGTAGATGTTGTCTATCGGTAGATGTTGTCTATCGGTAGATGTTGTCTATCGGTAGATGTTGTCTATCGGTAGATGTTGTCTATCGGTAGATGTTGTCTATCGGTAGATGTTGTCTATCGTAGATGTTGTCTATCGGTAGATGTTGTCTATCGGTGGATGTTGAGTGTTACTGTTCACCGGTAGATGTTGTCTATCGTAGATGTTGTCTATCGGTAGATGTTGTCTATCGGTAGATGTTGTCTATCGGTAGATGTTGTCTATCGGTAGATGTTGTCTATCGGTAGATGTTGTCTATCGGTAGATGTTGTCTATCGGTAGATGTTGTCTATCGGTAGATGTTGTCTATCGTAGATGTTGTCTATCGGTAGATGTTGTCTATCGGTAGATGTTGTCTATCGGTAGATGTTGTCTATCGGTAGATGTTGTCTATCGGTAGATGTTGTCTATCGGTAGATGTTGTCTATCGGTAGATGTTGTCTATCGGTGGATGTTGAGTGTTACTGTTCACCGGTAGATGTTGTCTATCGGTAGATGTTGTCTATCGGTAGATGTTGTCTATCGTAGATGTTGTCTATCGGTAGATGTTGTCTATCGTAGATGTTGTCTATCGGTAGATGTTGTCTATCGGTAGATGTTGTCTATCGGTAGATGTTGTCTATCGGTAGATGTTGTCTATCGGTAGATGTTGTCTATCGGTGGATGTTGAGTGTTACTGTTCACCGGTAGATGTTGTCTATCGGTGGATGTTGAGTGTTACTGTTCACCGGTAGATGTTGTCTATCGGTAGATGTTGTCTATCGGTAGATGTTGTCTATCGGTAGATGTTGTCTATCGGTAGATGTTGTCTATCGGTAGATGTTGTCTATCGGTAGATGTTGTCTATCGGTAGATGTTGTCTATCGGTGGATGTTGAGTGTTACTGTTCACCGGTAGATGTTGTCTATCGGTAGATGTTGTCTATCGGTAGATGTTGTCTATCGGTGGATGTTGAGTGTTACTGTTCACCGGTAGATGTTGTCTATCGGTGGATGTTGAGTGTTACTGTTCACCGGTAGATGTTGTCTATCGGTAGATGTTGTCTATCGGTAGATGTTGTCTATCGGTGGATGTTGAGTGTTACTGTTCACCGGTAGATGTTGTCTATCGTAGATGTTGTCTATCGGTGGATGTTGAGTGGTCTGGAATAGCTTGTTTCTGTTCTACCGCCTGAGAATTATTTGGCGAAGGATGTGTTTGAAATTTTAATCCATTTAAAATTCAAAACCTTTATGTGCTCGTTTATTCGGCGATTATTTCTATCATTTAACGTCTATATAAGTATGTTTGTGAAGTGATTGTTTTAACCCTGTTTTACACAAGATTTTTCCGCTGCAAGTTTTCAATATTTTTAAATAAATTCCAAATTTTAGCCGTAGAGTGAAAATTTTAAATTTTTCCTAGAATTTTCTTAATACAGTCAGAATATGTAATTAACAAACCAGGTTATTAATTCGGGGTGTTACAATGTTTATGTAGATGATTGTCCTATTGAAAATGCAGGGTTTAATTCCCTAATTTTTTCAATATCATCATCAATATTCTCAATATTAAAATCATGTGGATCCATACTTATTAAAAATAAATATTTAAAATGAATTTTAAATAAGAAATTCAATTGATCAACAATAGTTTGTTGGTGGTGTAAATTTGTGATCACCTCCGTGTATACAAAACCTACAAAAATTCATACAAAAAATGTTAAATCATACGACTAAAATTAACAACAGGGCGATTTGTTGAGTCGGCGAGCCAGGATAACTGGGCTCGGCTCAACTCGCCCGTTTAACACCTCTAACTGTTTATGCCAAGTGGGGTTGGATAGCTACTTCTGTGAAGGGCACTGGTAAATGGCCTATCAATTGTGTGTTAAAACAAGAAAGATAGGCCAAAAGCTTATTAATTAAGCCACCTCACAGAGGAACATCCATTCTTACACTTTCATTCTTGTCAGTTACCAAAATATATGCTCTTCCCGCTGCTCCCCAAGCTACAACCATTGATGACGTGGTCTCTCATCATCCATACTTGGTGGATAATCAAACCAGACGTTATAAATCACTGGCCGTTGATTTCAGGGACTGTGATGAATGATGGAATATTGTTGCTGTTGTTAAAGTTGTTAAAGTGGTGATCTGAAGAGGAGAGTGTAGATTGGATAAGAACAGTGCCGAATGATGGAATATTGTTGCTGTTGTTAAAGTGGTGATCTGAAGAGGAGAGTGTAGATTGGATAAGAACAGTGTCTTTTTCAGCACCTTGCGTTATGCAAATTCGCATCCCATAACGACAAGACGACTGCTTTTCAGAAGGCTTGGTGGCTATTTGATCTGAAATGAAGACTGAAACACATTCTTGTTAGGGTTTCAAGACTTAAATTCTATTTTGTCGCGACTAAAACGTAGCGCGATAGCTTTTTTATTATTTAGAATTAAGAACAATAATTGGGTATAACCAGATTTGTTCAGGTTTCACCCTAGAACTGTATCGAATCATGGCCTAGCGTTTCCTAAAATTTGAAACAGGAACCGAGACGTTAAGTTCCAAAACGGAACAAGAATTAAATGGTTTTTATGATTAAGTTCTGAAATTAAAATTAAAATTAAAATTAAAATTGTGTTTTGAAAATATTTACATTTACGGTTGATTTTAATGTTAATTTTTTGGGTTTTGGGTTGAACTCTAGGTTATTTTTTAGGTTTGAGTTTCGTTTAAAGTGGATTTGAGTAGGATTCTTTAGCCCATAGTTCGATTCGATTGTCATGATTTTTTATCCCAAAAATCTTGAACTAAACCGTGACCCAAGGTTCTACTGCATCTAAAACCGGATCTTGTTCCTAAAGGGGTAAGAACCGACCAAACCAAGACCGAACGGCTAGTTCTGGTTAGAACTGTAGTTTGGTCTGATTTCTTTCCACTCCTGAGTAATAGATAGGAGATATTGAGCTTAAGATATCAACTTTGCCATATGGATGATACTTATGCTTTCAAATTCTTTTATCCTATGCAATTGTTTGTCTATGACGACTTTACTCGTCTAGTAACTCAAAAATAATTGGTCATGTAGAGATTATAATAGATTCACAAGGTCTCGACTTAAGATTTGTTGTCTAGTCATCTTGTGATTTAGCATTCAAGCTAAAATGTTTGAAAGAGAAGAAAAAATTACGACATAAATTTTATCGAGTCACAACTAGTATTTATAAATATATCACTCACTAGGTTTGAATAAGTAAAATCAACTTATTGTTAAAACTATCCTAACTGTAATAATAAAATAATCATATTAAGCACATTGTATAAATTGAAACAAGGAAATAATGATACTAAGAAAACCATCACTTGAACCAAATAAATCAAGACTATTACATACAATCAAATAATATCATACAATAAGATCTTTGATATTGTATGAAAATACTTCCTTTATTTGAGATATTTGTCGCAAGCATGTATATCTTAAGTACATGTACCATGGTCAAGCATTAGTACATGGCAATTAGGTGGTGGACCATTTTTGGTTGAGAGGCTTGTGCAAGAGGCTTCTTCCTTTGTTTACTTTCAATCTATTTCAAAACTTAGTGTTACTCTTAGCTACAAAACCATTGATTGATAAATGTTTGTTGTGGTTACCCGATCATTTCGTAGTCGAGTATTCATTCTCATTATTAGATAGTAATCAAACATTTCTTTGCTGTCACAAAATATTATCGTTATTCTTATATATGCCTATTACATCATGTGTTTGAAATCTGTGAGTGATTATATTTTCACTAAAATTTTATATTATTTTAATAGTTGTGTATATTTTTTTTATATGTAACACAATATAGTGAATTGTTTTTGACTTTCTGTCATATTGGTGTTTTATCTCAACTTTAACATCTGATTTCTTTATACCATGCTCACTTATAACATTTATAAAAATATGTATATAATGTTTGAATTATTTCCGAGTTTAGTTGATTCACCCTAACGACATCTTTTTCACCTTAGTTAAGAAGGCATATATCTGTTGATTTAGGATTATGCCCAACTTATTTTTTTAGCTAATGTATTACTTGAGAGTTTTTTGTACTGGTGAGATTCTTAGATGTTATTTTTCTTGGATCTTCATATTTGCATATGTTATGAGATTTATTACTCACGTAACATTTTATATTTGAACTTATATTGTTACACTATTTAATGTTTATTGTTGAACCTAGTTTTAGTCCAACGCTTGTGGATCCTGACTCTTTATTCGATGTTTGACTTTTAAGTCTTTCACTAAAAACTTATTTATATCTAATGAGGGTCGAAGGGTTCTATCCTTCTATGAGTCAGGTCATTCTCCATTATGTCATGTCCTTTCGGATCGTGTAAAACTTGCTTATCTAATGGCCCATTGGTCAAAGAGAATAATTGATAGATTTTGATTCATAGGAAGAATTGCCATCAAGCTTGGATAGTCAACTTGGTTGGCCTACCACTAAGCCAAAATCTGGTCCAACCAATTCTCAACTATATGTGATCGAGCATGTACCAGCTCGTTCTTTGAAAGCTACAATGATCTAAGATTATACTAAATTGTAAGCGCTTCATTCAAATCAGGAATGTGTACAATCCTACATCACTTTACTGTGATTGAAGTGAATGATTCATAAGAAAAACTACTCTTTGAACTAATACAATATGTTTTGGAGTAAAACTTAATAACGTAACAGTGAGAGTTTAAGCACTAACATGAAAAGTATCATACTAACATGACGGGTCATTTCAAAGCATTGGCTCATTTTGTGTCAATGCTGCCTGAACTAAATTTATATCTACGAAGTCTTAAACAATTACCCATTTTAGACCTAACCTAGAGTTATGAGATTGAAGAATTAGGGTCCAAGGAAAGGATAGAAACAAAGAAATTATGGATTATGAAATTAGGGTTAAGGATAGATAACAGTAGATTGCAATTTTGGGTTGTTTTACTTTACTGAGACAGGTACTAGACAGTAATAAAGCTATGACAAATCTCTGAATTCTGAATACGGTCATGATAAGATATTCTAATTCCAGTCACCCTTATCCTCCTTTTTACTTCCTTTACGCCACTGCATATCTCACCCTATTCTTTCCAACAACGTTATTTGTTCTTGAATAGGAACAGAATCTCACGTGGATTTTCCCATTTGTTTAGGATGAAATACACTTTTTAGTCAGAGGGGTGCATATATGTACCTAAATCAGCAAAATTGTAATCTAATTCTTAAGAAATTAGAGAAATGTATAAGAAGAATATGACATTAACCTTAACTATATCTAAGTAGACAACTTTATAATCACATTTTTTCCCCATTCTTGTCATATGATTTCATATCAATGTCTACATGGAGTCCCCAAGTGCTCATAATATAATATTGTCTGTTTTGAGCAGGAACTCGTACATATTTAGTTTTGGAATTAGTCCAAAACATGTTCTACTAAGAAAGGAGGAGAACTCTACTTATAAAACATTTAATTTCTACTCTCCTTAGCGACGTGAGATTGTGCACCCACACTGCAATAAGCTAAGTCCCACAGTGCTCCTAATATAATATTGTACACTTTGGGTAGGAGTCCGCACAAATTTATTTTTAAAATTAGCCCAAAACACATTGTACTAGATATGGAAGAGAACTCTACTTATAAAGCACTCAATTTACACTCTCTCTAGCGACGTGATATTGTGCGCCCCCAGTACAATGAGCTGAGTCTTCATAATCAATAGAATCTTGAGTTGTTCTTGCTTTCACAGGACAGGTTGCCACAATCTACATGTAAAATAATGAATTGCTATTTACTTTTACATCTTAATAATAAAAATTGCAAAAATATAGAAATTTGTGTTAATTTTTTTTCCTCGTTTTATTTGTGTATCAAAATTTACGGGTAGCCTAAGTAGGTAAAAGATTAACTCCTAATCATATGATTCGACTAGTTTTAGTAGAAGTGTTAAACGATCAATCTTAACCCACTTACAAGCTCTGAGTTAAATGAGTCGAGTTTGTCAGAGTCATAAACTTGCTCATTTGACATGCGCAATCCTAAATCTAAGCATGATGTAGAGGCAATGACTCAAAACTATAAATCTAATGCTCCAACTATGTCAAGGAATAAACTTGAAAATTTAGAATTATCAATGAATTACTTAGATTCATGTACGACAACTTTTTTAAAATACAAGATGTGATTCTCGTAAGACTGGGACACCCAAGTTCATAAAAAAAATCGAAGACGTGAATTAGACTAAGTACACAACTACGTCCTTACTATGAGTCAATTTCGCGAGTGTGGTTGTGTCAAATTGAGAATCTCTTAAAGTGGACCAAAAGAGCACTTGCTTTAATAAAAGGTTCTCTCTTCAAACAATGGTTTGATTTTCTTGATGGGATGGAGATCTTTCAAATGGACATGGTAATCTTTGTTACATGGCCTTATCTTCTATCGAAGTCCCTTATCTTCTATCGAAATCCTTATCCCTTATCATCTTGAAGTCACACTTGCCCTCAAATGGATTTGCTCTATAAAAGTTTATCATTCCAACTTCTGAAAACGTCATCCATTTGGATTCGAACGCTTGTGGTCCGATTGCAATGGTGGACTGCAGAAGATGATGAACTATAATCACTCTTTCATAGTGCGATTATATATTTATAACTTATTTGTAGCTGACATATAACTTTTAGTATATATCAACTACGTCCGTGCCTACAAAATAATCAAATTGGCCTTATCTTTTACTCATAAAATGAGAAGACGAATTAATAAGTTGAGCAATTTTCAGTTTTAAGTAAACTTTAATTTCATAGTATACCTAATGTGAAGATCTAAGGTGATTTGAATTCTATATGGATTGAGGCAAGGAACAAACATAAATTAGTAAGAAAAAAGTATGAATATTTTTGTAAGGATTCTTTGGCAATATAAAAGTGATCAAATCAAAACTCAAAACTCAAAAGCAACCTTGGACAGCATCTAAACTTGCAAAACTCAACATATAATATGATATTCATAATAAAATTTCTTGTCTCTGCGTATGGTTTTTTTTTCGTCAGAGATTTCAACGTAAATTTTGATATTTAATTTTAATTATTTTTTTGTAATTATTTTTTTGTATTATTTTTTGAATATTTGAAACGAACGGGTTTTATTCATTTTCATGGTTACACATTCGAGAAGATAGATGCTTCATTGAAGTTGAAAATAGGGGTGTACGTGGTCCGGTCCGGTCCGGTCCGGTTTTGAGAAAAATTAGAACCGGACCAATAATATTCGGTTTTTAATTTTTAGGACCGGTACCATCAAAAAAATTTTTAAGACCAGACCAGAACCGGACCAGAATTTCGGTTCCGGTTCTGGTCCGGTTTCGGTTTTCCCATAAAAAAAAATATTTTTTTAATATACAGGCAATTCTGATTCAAAGTAAAATACTAACATTTTCAATAGAAACTACAATCCAACCATTTCCAGCCAAAGCAAGAACAATCTGAATCTTCAATTTCTAGTGACTTGAAAACCAAAGAAAAGAAAATAATATCAAATCAACAACTATTTACTCTTTCCCCACATTTTCCCGGCCACCAAAAGATCGCAGACTTACTGTAAGCCATTATCAACAAGATAATTAAAGGTATGGCCAAAACTATCTAAAAATATTTCTAACAGAGAGTGAACTGAAGAATTCAGCGATAAATTAGGGCTTACTTTCGTCGAAGAGATGGTCGAAGTCTCGAAGAGACAGTGCGACTGACCAGCGACTGCGAGAGGAGACGGCGAGTTTTCGGTGATTGCGAGGGCGAGGCCGAGGGTGAGAGACTCGAGAGTCGAGTTTGTGAAGATGAACCTGAAAGACAGAACCGTAGATGATTCTGCGTCTGCGATTTGTGAAGGGAACTGAGAGATCAAAGAGAAGGGAAGTAGGGGACTCAACTGAAAATAGTTAGGGGCCCTAACTATTGAACGATGAGCTAGAGGGAATACCTGTACTTACTCAGATTTTCAGAGAGCTCCGGTTCAGATTGAAGGCGTCGGCGACGGCAGAGAGAGATTGAACGACAGATTGAAGGATTCGGCATAGGCGAGCAAGGCTGTCTCTCCTCTCCTCTCCTCTGAACTGAACTTTGACAGAACGAAATTAGGGCTTTTCGACACAAAATGAAATATCTTCAGTTTTTTGTGTCTTACGTGGTCCGGTTCTGAATTGTCGGGTTTTTGTCATTAAACCCGTAAACCGAACCGAAATTCATTTTTTTTTTAAGAATTCCCTACCAGAACCGGACCAAATAGGTCGGTTCTGGTCCGGTTCTTCGGTCCGGGTGGGTTTTGTACATCCCTAGTTGAAAATCAATTAAACCGAATGGATTCATTTGGTTTGCTTTGGTTTTTTTAAGTTGGTTTCAGTTTGAACCGGCCCAAGGAAAAGCTATAAGCCCAAAAAAAAAAGGATCTTCCAACTACGGGTTGCAGGGTATGATCCATATCAGCCCATATCGTCGTCTTCTTCAAGCGTTCGAGAAAACTCAATAAAACCCTCAGTCTGCAATTTGGGCTCTATTTTTTGGAGAACTTGATGGCGTTAACGAACTTCATCCTCACAGTGGCTGGGGTTAGTGCAGTGATTCTTCTGCTCAGGAGCGATGTGAAACAGTCTGCTTCTATTTTCAGGCGTAACGTCAAGCATATTCGCAGCTGGTTGGAAGAAGAATCTGCCGCTGCGTCCAAGTAAGCCCTTCCTTCCATGATTTGTTGTCAAATTTTTGATTTCTTATTTTCTGTTTTTCCAAATGAATGATGAGGTTCTCTGGTTTAGATTGCCTAACTACCTCAATTCCGAAACTAATCTGTAATTCGATTATAGTTTTTATTTCTTTTTTCTCGCGTTCATGGAAATTTTCACAACACCTGCAATATTGATCCTAGCATCACGTCAATATCGAGACTTCCATGTACGCATCAGTTGCAGTTTGTGAATGGTTACTTTATGATTGGGCCTAGCGTTCTATTCTTCATTCTAGCTGGTATTATTGTGTGGAAGTATTACATGTATGAAAGTGATTTCAATTCTCAAAATGTAGCGAAATTAAATCATTTAAATGATTTCTATCTTTTAGATTCAACATGATTTCATATGACATAAAATTAATTTCCATGTATGTGCACTGCTCATTGTTCAAGTTTATACTGTTCTTAAAACTGTCATTTGTAGAATGCATTGGATGGCTACAAATGGGTAAAAAATTATTAGCATAAATGATCGAAAGTTTAATGGTGCTTTCAATTCCTTTATCATTTGAAATGTATAGTGTCTTTGGTATTACACATGATGTAAGGAGTTCGTTTCAATTCCATTATTATTTTGAATCATGAAAAAATGGTTCCTTTTTATTTGTAATCATCTAAACTTTTTTATTTTAAAATTTTGAAAGTAAACTCTAATGTTGAACTTGCTTTGCATTTATTCTTATCAAGTTTCCCATGGTGGGTTTGAAGGGTATTACATAGTGAGTTAGCTTGATACTTGAATTGAGCCATCCCCCATTCAGATTTGTAGTTGTATTTGTTCATATTACAAAAGCAGATATACAAGTGATCCAAGTGTGTTGAATAAGTCTATAAATGCTTTGGGAAATCAATGTCTCTTGGTTATTTTTTAGGTTGCTTCAGGAACCTCGTGATAGGACCCCAAAAAAACAGATTAGAAGAAGAAGAAGAATAGTTTACTGCTAAGATGAACTCTGAAATTACAAACTTCTGAGCACTTTCATGGCGGCTCGTCATCCCCAAAATCTTTTACTCAAATTTTCCTCGATCCTTTCTCTTCTCTTTCCTCCACTTTATAATCCCTCCCACTCCCAAAAGACTCCAATGCCACATAGGCTAACAAACCCGTCCCACCCTAAAAGACCTCTATGCCTCGTAGGCTAACAAACTCTCTTCCCCCTTCCCACCATCTTTTTGCCTCCTCGTGTCTATCATTACTTCTTCCCAATGAGTCACCTTGTCCTTAAGGTGAGGAAATGAAAAAATTTAACTTGGAGGTGTTTAAAAGACTTCCAAGAATGTCTTTGATTAGAGATGAGTGAACCATTGAAGTCTCGTAAACTCCAGGAAGCAATAGAGTCTCTCCCTGTACTTTTTTAAGCTTCTGGATAGAACCAAAAGAGGTATCTTCATCATCAAAAGTAAAAGTCAGCTACCCATACATTGGTTTGAGAAATATCCAAATAATCTTCTTTCCCGGCCTTTGCCAAATCAATTTGACCGCTTGAAGCTTGTTTCCTAGATGTCTCTTCCATAGTTGAATGAGCACCAAGTTTTTTCTCATTATTCTCGGTCAGCCTTTGCCAAATCAATTGACCCGCTTGAAGCTTGTTTCCTAGATGTCTCTTCCATAGTTGAGAGCACCAAGTTTATATTCTCGGTTGACCGCTTGAAGCTTGTTTCCTAGATGTCTCTTCCATAGTTGAATGAGCACCAAGTTTTTTCTCATTATTCTCGGTCAGCCTTTGCCAAATCAATTTGACCGCTTGAAGCTTGTTTCCTAGATGTCTCTTCCATAGTTGAATGAGCACCAAGTTTTTTCTCATTATTCTCGGTCAGCCTTTGCCAAATCAATTTGACCGCTTGAAGCTTGTTTCCTAGATGTCTCTTCCATAGTTGAATGAGCACCAAGTTTTTTCTCATTATTCTCGGTCAGCCTTTGCCAAATCAATTTGACCGCTTGAAGCTTGTTTCCTAGATGTCTCTTCCATAGTTGAATGAGCACCAAGTTTTTTCTCATTATTCTCGGTCAGCCTTTGCCAAATCAATTTGACCGCTTGAAGCTTGTTTCCTAGATGTCTCTTCCATAGTTGAATGAGCACCAAGTTTTTTCTCATTATTCTCGGTCAATGCACCCACCAATATGTTCGACCCACTCTTAGGTTCTGCTAGTTCTCAAATGAAGAACCTAACCATTGGTGAGAGATGTCGAAGCTGTGAGTTTTCTTCAAGCCTTTCATATGGTGGTGCTATATTCTCTTGCTGGTTTATAAATTGGGTTAAGCTAGGATTATATAGGGTCTTGGTCCTTGAAAATCCAGAGTGAGTCTTGGATCCTTGAGTGTCTTGGCCTGGTTGGTTTTGGTTCGATAGGCTATTTTGGTCTTCTATTAATTGGGTTATTCCCATCATGCCAAGGGGACCCATAAAAGTATGTCTCTCTTCCTTTTTAAGACACTTGCCTCTTCTTTTGTTGGGATGGTAGCTATGGCTTCCTTCCTCCCAATCACCAGAAGCAGAAATTGCTTCCAGCAATTTGTTCTGCTGGTTCAAAATGTGACATATATTCCGCAAAATAAATCCAAACACCTTCGTCCCAAGTTCTGTAGTTCCTCTCTCCTGGCCCACCTTGGCTGTTTGGTGACAACATTAGCGCCACCTACTTGGCGTCTAATCTGTGTTCCATTCAAAGGCCCAACTCCTTGAACTTTGTGCGAGAGAAAGTACCTTCCAAACAATTATGATGCAGCAGCGGATAGAAATAAGGATTAGAGAGAGAGAAAGAGAGTGAAGAAGAGGAAGCCGATAGAAAGAAGTCAGAAAAGGGGAAGGAAGAAGAAACAGGGAACGAGATTAGAAGAGAAAAGGAAAGATCAGAAGAGAAAGGAGAAAGGAGATTCAGGGAAACTTAAACTCATTTTTTATCATTCAATAATCATCAACTACCAATCTAATTACAATGCAAGTTTAAATAAGAAAGTTCAACATTAGAAGCTTGAAAGGCCAAGCACTAATGAGCCATTAAAAAAATAACAGAAAACCACAAAAATAACAAAAAACCATAATAATAAATTACGAATGGGAAATAACAAAATAATTAACATGGTTAAATCAAAGGATGTCCTCATCAACTCTCCCGGGATAGAAGAAGCAACCATTCAAGTTGACAGGACCATACTGCAGCAAGCTGATTAATCACCCAACCATAAGCTAAGCGGTTGAGCAACCTTCTTCCGGCGACTGTAGACTCGTGAAACTGGAGATCTGGACCGAGTATCATTCCAAACAGTGTTGGAATCCGGTAAAGAGAGATCCTGACGACTCCGAAAGAACTCCAAAAGGTCTGGATCCAACTGCTGAAGTGTCTCTCTGGAAATCCACGTGCAATCACTATCTGGTCGATTCACCCAACGAACCAGGAAACGTTGAACCGCACCTTCATTAGTAAATACAATTTGTTCATCTAAAATAGCATCAATTTTATCTTTATGTGTTGTGACAGGAGGTGTTGGCGAGTTTGAATTGGCCGATGGAGGCTCAAAGTCGATTGAGGAAGGTAAAAAAGGGTCAGCAACAGGGTTAAAATGGCCTTTAAAAGCAATCAGGTCTTCAACATTTAAAGTAGAGTGATAACCAAAATTAGGTGGAAGATCAACAACATATGCATTTGAACCAATTCGCTTTAAAATTTTAAAAGGACCAATACTACGAGCTTGCAATTTAGAACCAGATCCGGATGATCGTCGCTCAGGACGAACTCGAATCATAACATAATCTCCAATATTAAATTCAACGTGTCGTTTGTGTAAATCAGCTCGTAATTTATATGATGCATTACTAGCCTCTATTTGTTTATTGATCTCAATATGTAAATCATGAAGATGCTGAGCAAAATTTTCAGCCGACATAGACACACTAGCATGCGGTGACATAGGGAGAAGGTCTAAAGGTTTTCTAGGTTTGAAACCATGGACAACTTCAAAAGGACTCATACCTATAGTTCGGTTCACGGAACTATTATATGCAATCTGAGCGGTGGGGAAGATCAGATCCCAATTCTTAAGATTTTCTTTGACCAAACATCGTAATAAATTTCTAAGACTTCGATTAACAATTTCTGTTTAACCATCAGTTTGAGGATGGTAGGCAGTTGAAAATTTTAGTGTTGTACCTACCATATGCCATAAAGTTCTCCAAAAATGACCAGTAAAACGCACATCCCTGTCTGAAACAATTGTCTTAAGTAAACCATAGAGTTTGACAATCTCATTGAAATACAATCGAGCTACCTTAGATGCATCCGACGTTTTGTGGCACGGAATAAAGTGGGTCATCTTTGAGAAACGATCAACTACAACCAAAATAGAACCATGTTTTTTACGAGTGCGAGGCAGTCCAAGTACAAAATCCAGACTAACATCCTCCCAGGGACGATTGGGGACAGGGAAAGAAGTGTAAAGACCAGTAGCTTGTCGTCTTTGTTTAGCCACTTGACAAACTCTACAAGTGCTGACTATTTTGCTCACGTCTTTCTTTAAGCCAGGCCAAAAGAACTGACGCTCAACTTCTTCTATCGTTTTATCACGTCCAAAATGACCAGCTAGCCCTCCTGCATGAATTTCCCAAATGATGAACTCTCTAACGGATGTTTGGGGAATGCACAATTTGTTACTTTTGAAAAGATAACCGTCTTTCATATGAAAATTACAGTTATCGTTCAATTGTTCATTTTCTTAGGCGAACACAATATCTTTAAAATTAGGGCAAGACTCATATTCCTCTTTTAGTCTTTTAAAACCGATGATTCTCGCACTCATGACATTTAGAATAGATATACGACGACTTAACGCGTCAGTTGCTTGATTCTCTATCCCTTTTCTGTGTTTCAGGACAAACGAGTATGCTTGTAAATATTCAATCCAACGACCATGTCGAAAGTTCAATCGTTTTTTAGAATTGAGATATCGTAAGGCTTCATGGTCCGAATAAAGCACAAATTCATGTGGTAACAAATAGTGACGCCAATAACGTAGGGCTTGCACAACTGCATACAATTCCCTATCGTATGTTGAGTATCGTTGTTTGGCATCATTTAATTTTTCACTGAAGTAAGCGACGGGGTGTCGCTCTTGGCTAAGAACGCCACCAATCCCTACCCACGACGCATCGCACTCAACCTCAAAGACCTTGGAGAAATCGGGAAGACGCATTACTGGAGCTTCAGTCATTCGGATTTTAATAATTTTGAAGGCCTTAGATGCTGCTAATGTCCAGTGAAAGTCGCCCTTTTTCAAACACTCGGTAACAGGAGCCATAATTGTACTGAACCCTTTGATGAAGCGACGATAAAAGATAGCTAGTCCGTGAAAGCTTCGGACGTCATTTAAACTTTGAGGTTCAGGCCAATCAACGATGGCCTTAACTTTCAATGGGTCAGGGGATACTCCTTTAGTAGAGACGATAAAACCCAAGAAGGAAACACTCTCTGTGAAAAACGCACACTTTTTGACATTGGCATAAAGGCTCGACGACCGAAGAATGGAACAGACTTGTCGGAGATGATTACGATGTTCATCTAAAGTTTGGCTAAAAATGAGGATATCATCGAAGTAAACAACTAGAAACTTACCCATAAGAGGCCTAAGAGCATGAGTCATTACTCTCATAAAGGTGCTTGGGGAGTTGGTGAGACCAAACGGCATGACAAGCCACTTATAAAGTCCACCCTTGGTTTTAAATGCAGTCTTGCTGTAACATACCAAAAATTTATCCCAAATTAAAGGATCAATTATTTTCCTAATCTAATTTAAGGAAACCCTAGATTTCATTCAATAAGAAAATTCCCAATTTCATCACAAAATCGTTACTCAATTCAACCATAATCTTAAGTCAATATTCTACTAAAATAAAGAAATTATTACAGGGAGAAATCTTTCCTAAAACTCGTCTGTGAATCTGATCAAATTAGGTGATCAGATTCGGATCACTGCTCTAAGGAAATAATTGGAATGCTTCTCTACAATTTAAGTCAACCCTGTGATGAAGAAAAAATTGCACCCCAATCCTCTGCATTCTGTAAATCAGAGAACAACCGGAGAAAAACCTTACCTCGCTAAAAACGCCGCGACCTCCGACCACCGCGGGCAGTCAGACTCCGGCGAACGTCTCTGAGGAGACTGAATCGCAGCCGCAACTCCAAACAATTCCCTCCGACGAAGTCTCTCCCTCGGCCGAAACCGTCTTTGCGTGGACAGACTCTTCTCGGCCTCCGTTGGTAACCACTAGCACCGTAAGCTCCTCCCTCTCCCTCGATCTTCATCGCTCTCTCATTCTCGCGCACCCTCTGTTTCTCACTCACTCACACTCTCTCAGACGTTCGCGCGAGGAAGAAGAAAGGAAAAACATTGGTTTTGGATTTTATTCTGAACCGAACCACAAGCCAAACAAAAAAAAAAAGGGTCTCGCGACCGATTAGTTCTTCGCCAGAGGAATACTCTTCCGGTGGAATTTTTCCGAAACTTTGGTGTCGTAATAAGTTTTCTGGTTTCAATTTTAGTTTCGGTGTGATTTCTCACCACTGAGCTACTCAATTAGTCAGATTTAACTGTTTGTTTAGGAGAAAATTTAATTAGACACTAACGTATGAGGTATTGACCATTGATCCTAACGTAGTTTTGGAACCCAATCAATCTAACGTATAACATTTGCAATTCAACTCTCCGGCAATTTTTCAGTTAAAATTTAACCGACTCCCTTTCAAAACGACTAAACTACCTCTCTCTCTCTAACGCCAATCACGCCCCTCCCTTTTATTTTATTTTTTCTCTTTTCCCATTTCCTCTCTTTCTCTTCTCTGCGTGCTCTCTCCTCCAGGCGACAGACTCCTCCACGCGAAGACCGCAGACGACCAAACGAGCCTCTCTCCTTCCGCGGGAAAGCATTACTTTGACCTCTTCCGATTGAATCTTATTTTGACGGATGAGCCGAGGACGTTCTCCACAAGCCCTGCGCCTTTGAGATATCCATCGCTGGCCAGATCCGATGTACGTCATCGTCGACTCCGCGCGCGAGAATGAGGAGTGATCAATTCGATTGGAAGGTCATTTTCCATCTTCAGACCTACTAAATCGGAGGTCGTCGACTACAAATCCCGACGGTTATTTCTAGATTCCCTAATTCCTACTAACCCCACGCTTTG
>CM039502.1:14915491-14934576 GCA_022432975.1 Begonia masoniana
CCTCCATCGACGGGGGGGGAGCGATTCTTCAGTCTCCACCCGAGACTCACGCTCTAGGAAGACGTAGAAAATGTAGTTGCTGGTTAGTTAATTAGATCCGTTTTCAGCCTAAAGATTGAAGTTTCAGATTCTTCTATGGCTGAGGTATAGTAGGACATTTGTAATCTGTGGTAGGTACTGGTGAATCGGTTATTTTAGGGTTAGTAAGTTAATTGTGCACACTAGGGCTGGACTAACGAAGATTAGAAAGTATATACATATATGCTAGATGTTTAGGGATGACTGTGGGTTAGAACTTTCGGATTTTGATTTGAACACTGTAAATGTGAAATGTTTTAGCGTGAGAGAAGTCTGAAGAGAAAGTGCTCAAGTTGGCAAGGAAATTCAGGGTAAGTGAGTGAGTAGGATTCCCGGCCTTAGGGGCTACATCAAGCGGGTACTAAGTTAAAATTTTTTTTTTTCTTAAAAAAATTTAAAGTCATGATTTTATATCGTTTTAAAATAATATTTTATATTTAGTTGCATTGAATTTTAAATTTTCTATTTGGATAATTTATTTCATTAACTGTTGGATTTTTAGTAAGGATGTTATGTTAAATTTATGAATGAGGTTTTATTTAATGTTTTATTTAGTATTTAATTTTCTAAACATTTATTGATAGTAATTTAAAGTTTCTGCTTAATAAATGATTTTTACTATTTTCAATAATTTTGAATTAAGAAAATTAGGGTTTTATAACGATCCAATTTAACCTAATTTACAAATCGATTTGGGAAAAATTTTAGGGTTTCAAATTAGGGAAAATTGAATTTTGGGGTCGTTACACTTCCACTCATCACCGGGGCGGATCCTTATCTGGTGATATCCACTTCTAAAATCAATTTTTGAGAATATCTTTGCATGGGCCATGACGTCTAGTAAATCATCAAGTCTAGGGATAGGAAAACGATATTTTACCGTTATCTTGTTGATGGCCCGACTGTTAACGCACATTCTCCAAGTGCCATCTTTCTTTGGGGTTAAAAGAGCCAGAACTGCACAAGGGCTTAAACTCTCACGAATAAATCCTTTAGCTAAAAGTTCGTGAACTTGTCTCTGAAGCTCAGTATGCTTGGTGGGGTTCATTCGATAGTGTGGTAAGTTCGGAAGAGATACCCCAAGGATGAATTCAATTTCATGTTGAATATCTCACAACGGGGGTAACTTGTCAGGGAGGTCTTCAGAAAAAACGTCCTTAAACTCATCGATAATTGACTGGGCGTCGGCAGAGATCATGAGTGGAGGGTTTGACCCAATCTCCATTACCACCACGACAAAAACAATCGAAGCACTTTTAAGAGAACGCTCAAACTCGGTAGGAGCAATAATATTTAATCCTTTATGATCCACAATTTTCTTCGTTTGAGGAGTCTCTGGTGGTTTAGGGTTTGGTGGCAGGGGTTTAAGATGAATTTTCTTTCCTTGGTACACAAAAGAACAAGAGTTTGACCGGCCGTGTATAGTGACATCCAGGTCAAATAACCAAGGACGACCTAGAATGACATGACTGACATCCATGGGAATGACATCGCACCAGAGTTGTTCTTTATATTCGAGGAATTGAATAAGAACCAAACAACGCTCCTTCACAGAAATAGAGGAAGCGTCTATCCATGAGACATTATAAGGTCGTGGATGAGGAACTGATTGTAACCCTAGGCGGAGTACCGTAGTTGCTGATACTGCATTAATGCAACTACCACTATCCACAATAACTTTGCAACCTTTGTTATTCACCTTGATATATGTGTGAAAAATATAATGACGACGCCAATCTTTCTCGTCCTTAGGTTGGGTAAGCGTACATCTCACAACACTCAATCGAGATGAATCGGAGGAAGGAGACCATGATGTGGGTCGGATACATCCTAGAAAGTTATCATTGTCTACTTCTTCGAATTCTTCAAGGTTAGGCTCATAAACTTGTTCTTCACTTGTCTCCCCAATTTCATTTTCACATTCTTGTAAGACTAGGTTTCGGCTAGGACAATTAGAAGAAATGTGACCAAAACCCTTACAATTAAAACATTGTAAACGCGAAGATTTTTGCGAGGTGTCTACGCTTTTTCCTTTGTTTTCTCTCGTCAAAGGGATATTAGATGGAGGAGGTCCTAAGAGAGACTTAGGGGTGGCAGGAGTCGGGATTGTGGGGGGTCTAATGTCACCTCGTTTACCATACGGCATTTTAGTCACTAATTCATAGTCTTGGACTAAAGAATAAGTATGATCTAGGGAATTGACACCTCGAAGGATAAGCTCGCGTCTTATATCATCTCGTAGACCTTGTCGAAACTTGCTCAAGGTCATAGCTTCATTTTCGACAACTTGACTTCGCATACGAAATTCATCGAATTGATTAACATATTCGATGACTGGTCGGTTTCCTTGGGTAAGGGCGTTCCATTGGTCCAACAAATTACCCCGGTAGGATTGAGGTACGTACTTCTCTGGAAGTCGCCTTTTCATTTCTTCCCAATTTTCAACAGGAGGCGCATTACGACGTTCCAGGAGATTTTCCACGCTCTCCCAAAACAATCGTGCCGTACCAGATAATTTGAAACTGACATATTCAACTCGTCGATTTTCTGGCATTCTATACCAAGAAAAAAAACTGTCTTTATCTTTTATCCACTGATTAAAGATACGAGGATTTAAACTCCCATCAAAAGTAGGAGCATCTAACTTGATACCCTTAGGAATAGGCTCATCATGACGATTGGGGGAATGAGAATCACGACGATTATGATTTTGATGACCATCTCGACCATAATCTCTATCTCTATGACCATAGTGAGGGGGGAGAATGATAATCTCGACGATTATGATTTTGACTACCGTCTCGACCATAATTTCTATCGCGATGGTTATGACCATAGTGAGGGGGAGAATGATAATCTCGACGATTATGATTTAGACCACCATCTCGATCGTCATTCCTATCTCTAAGATTAGGACCAAAGTGTTGTGGAATGTCCTGCTGATGAAAATGACGCCTATTAGGTACTACAGAATTGTTTGTATCCGAGGGATGCGGATTTAGGTCCATGCTGGTGAACCTATTTTCTAAATCTTTTTTGTGCCTCGCGAGCACTGGCCAAGTCGGTCTGGATGGAAACAAATTGCTCTCGAAACTGTTGTTGTGTGTTAAGTATTTGAGCTACTTGTTGAGAAATTTGTGCTACTTGTTGAGAAAGGGTATCTAATGGGGGCGGTTCCATATCTAAAGCACCAGAATTAGAAGAAACCTGACGACCACTACGTAATTGCATGCAATGTCACTAGTGAAGGATCGATAATGTTTAGACTCAATGAGTGGCAAATTGAGATCAATAAACAAACAGTGCACGTAATGAATAATATCAATTACGACCAAATACTACAAATAACTTTGTTTTACTTAATATTTGAGATTAAGCTGATTCTAATAAAGCAAACAAATAGAATTAATATTTTAAAATAATAATGCGACGGTCAAATACTTCGTTATAAAATCACCACAAAATTGATTATCAAACTGAACTATTAATTGTTGGTGGTGATACAATAAACAAAAGAGTATATCAAGGACAATAAGCAAGAGGTGAGGTGCAATAGATTCAACAGGTAAATATGAGATAATCAACGGTGATTACATCAATGACAGTGTAAATTCGAAGGCATTTAGATGGGTTAAATAATATAGCAATAAAATGACAATAGGCTACCAAATGTAATGTGTAATTGGATAGGCTGATATGGATTTGAATAAGAAGAATTGGTAAGCCACCACACACAAGACAATATTAAAGCTATATTTAGGAACAAAAAGTAATAAACTAAAAAGGGGGTTTAGAGAACTCCCTGTTGGCCGAGAACGAACAGCGAGCAGCGAACTGCTGGAATACCAGAGACCCGACGCGAACATAGTGCAGCAAACAGAGACGCGAGCAGAGGCACCCGTTGATGAAGAGCTACGGTCTAATCGAACTCAAGGAGGAGCAGCGAACACCGACGGCCGAAACAAGGCCGAACAGAGGCGTTGAAGCTGATGACGGAGGAACGGCGAGAACCCAGAATTACGGCGAGCGTAGGCGCAGTTCTCTGAATCCAGAAACCCGAGAACAGAGCAGCAAAGAAGATTGCGATGAACAAAGACGAACCAGACGACATGCTTTCGAACCAGAACCCAACGAGGAACAGAGACGAACCCGACGACAAAACTTTCAAACCAGAACTCAGCGATGTTCAGACACGGGTCGTCGGCGATATTCAGACAAAATTCAGATGCGGGTCGTCGGAAAATGGCCGTTTGGTGTTACGGTGCGACGAACATGGATTTGTCGAGAAGAGAAAACGAATTGCAGAGAAACCAGAAAAAATCGAAATCCAGAGGTGGCTATGTAGCAGCGAAACCAGAAGAGAAAAAGAGAAGAAAAAGTGCCCAAAAATCAACTGTTTGAGAAAACAATTGTTGTGGCTTTGATACCAAATTTGATGCAGCAGCGAATAGAAATAAGGATTAGAGAGAGAGAAAGAGAGAGGAAGAGGAAGCCGATAGAAAGAAGTCAGAAAAGGGGAAGGAAGAAGAAACAGGGAACAAGATTAGAAGAGAAAAGGCAAGATCAGAAGAGAAAGGAGAAAGGAGATTCAGGGAAACTCAAACTCATTTTTTATCATTCAATAATCATCAACTACCAATTCAATTACAATGCAAGTCTAAATAAGAAAGTTCAACATTAGAAGCTTGAAAGACCAAGCACTAATGAGCCATTAAAAAAATAACAGAAAACCACAAAAATAACAAAAAACCATAATAATAAATTACGAATGGGAAATAACAAAATAATTAACATGGCTAAATCAAAGGATGTCCTCATCAAATTACATGTTTCTTTCACTCCCTATTCATCTCAAATTGTTGATGGTCTAACAAAGCCATTATCTACAGCCTTATTTCAAGCATCAAGGTCTTAGCTCTGTGTACTTCCCCCTTGTGCTCGAGGGGGGATGTTAAGGTTCCTTGATTATGTGCCATCTTCTGTACCAACTGCTAGGTGTTTTACTATTCACTCATGAAAGCTTTTATCAATATTCTAGAAGGTCTCTGACTTCAGTATTGCATCAATTTATAAAATCGGGGAATATCATTCATGCCGCCTAATGAATTTTTCTCTCTTTTCATCCTGAGGAATAAATACCTTAGAATGCTGTTTTAAGAAAAAGGAAATGGTTGAAAAACGGGGTATTGTAGTGTGCTTCCATCAACAATTCTTGAAAACTGCTCTTCAAAAACTGTTAATTCTATCTTCTGTTAATAAAAACATGAATGAAACCATCTTTTTTCTTCAGTCAGCTCTATTAAGCAGTCTCATTTTTAGTTAGTTTCTTATCCTTTTGAAGTTGAGTTTAGAGTAGAGGAATGAAGACTTTTCGTGTTAAAGCATGGTAGGACTGTTTCTCTAATTGAGTACCGTAGTGATAGTATTTCTCTGACTAAACATATGAAAAAGTCTTCGTAACAAGTCTTTCAATATTTTCCATCTAACTACAACGCTATATATCAGTAATGTTTTAGTGGAGCTCTTTTCTCACTACAATCCGTTGCAGAGGTCACTTAACAAGCTGTGGCTTTTCAGAGTCGCGATGATTGATATTTCTTTGGTATTTTTTCTTTCAGGACGGCCGAGAAAGGGATGCCCAAGGAGCTGGAAAGGAAGGGTACTCAGAAAGATATTCCTAAGGATGATAAGCATTGATTTTGCTGGAGAAGATGACTTCGTGTTGGTTTTTTTTTTTTCCCTGAATTCTCTCTAGGCTGGTTGGGTTTTTCCTCGATTGAGGGAAAATATAGGTAAATATTTGTGGGTTTGAGTTTTTAAAAGCGAAGAGAAATCCTTCCTTTCTGGGACTAAGAAAATTCTGATGAATTTTGATCCAATGTTGTTACTTTAAGGCCTGGTCAATCATGAATGACGACGTGAAGTAGTCATGTGCACGGATGTTATGCAACAATCTCCTTAATGGTAGTAGAGCCAAAAGGTGTTACTTATTGGCCCCGACGTTTGCAAAAGCAAAATACTAATAATGACTGTTGGAGTCAATTCTCCATCCTTTGTAAGAGACGGTTGTTGGGTTGTCGATGTAATTAGTGGCATCAATAGGAGGGAAGTATTGATGAATGTTAGAAACATTGGTAGGAGAAAAGTATTGCTTTGAAAGATACCATGTTCTTGTTCAAGTGTTACTATGTCGCTATCGATCTCCCCAAATGCTTTATCATCACAGGTTAATAATTCTCTTTGGCTTGCGACACTATCCCAAGAGGAAGGAAGCCTGCCATGTGGAGAAGTCCTGGGTTGAATGCTTGTGATAAATGGTATGTTTTTTAATATCTCATAGAAATATATGCATCAAATCAGATTTGGTATAAACTGTGGAGTTCAAAATGTAGCTCAATTCTCGTCTTATTTGTAAAACTCATCATGTTGTGATGTTTCTTCTTTATAAAAGGAAGAACCAACCATAAATGCTATACAAAACCAAAAAATGAGAATGGTTTTCAGGTCAAAAGTGGAGGGTAGATTTGCATCTGATTCAGGATATGCTCGAAGTTATCAGTGGGTTTGTTAATGGGATGTGTGTGAATGCTTTCATAGGTCGTCACCACAAGCCCCTCATCTCCTGTTACTCTTTGAACTTGCTTCTTCACTTTGCACCCCTTGTGCGCGCACCGGTAATAGCTCCTGCAAATACCATAAATGATGTCGATCATAGTCTAATTTTGTTCTAGAATTGGAAGCTGTGAGAAAAAATCAGGTGCAGTAATGAAGAGACGGGAAGAAACCTGGGAAATTTGTTATTCTTGACTGCTTTCTGACCGTATTTCCTCCATCGATAGCCATCATCAAGTATATCAACGGGACTCCGAGTTTGGAAGGAAAATTTAGGTTTTCTGATCTTCTTATCCCTCCTCTTTTGACCACATTCGATGTCATTGCATTCGCTCTTAGACATGTTTTTCGGTTCAGCCCTCGGGATATCCAGAAACTGTGATATCGTCTTCGTCCCCAGGAAAGAATCATCTGAACTCTCGCAATGGAAGCCATCACCGGAGCTTCCGAGGTTTGAGGAACCATGATCATAAAGTGAGAGTGTGGTGGAGGAAGAGCAAGGGAAGAACAGTTGATAGTTTTCCATTAATTTAAAAAAAGAAACTCCACATAAGAAGAAGAACAACAACAATGGAGGTTTGAAAAGGCGAGATGGGAGGTGGCTAAATATTGAAGCTTTAAATTAGAAAGAAGGAAAAGCATTTGAAGATACGGAAGAATAGGTTGGAAAATGGAGGCGGCGTTCAACCCATCATTAGGAAATTAACGGAATCAAATAATTTAAACACCATCTGTCGTGGAATTGAGAAAAAAAAAAAAAAACGTTTTTATATGTTATCTTATAATAATTGTTTATCAATAATAGTTTATTGAATTTCTATGCGATAGAATTTGATTTTTATTTGTAACTCACGCTGAGACAAACGTGATGAAATAAAATTAGGAGATCAACGCAACAGACTCAAAATTTCATTTATTTTATATTTTGCCTCATTTGCTGCACGAAACAAATAGACTTTTCTTTTTCGTATTAATGTGGGAATTATTACACATCAATGAGCCATGCCGACCTGGCCGGCTCGTTGAAACACAACCCAAATTGAGCCGATTGACCTTGAGGTGGATCAAGGCCTGAGCCACCTTAAATGAGGTGCCAGAGTCAAGTCCACAACCTTGGACCATTCAGACTAGTTTTCAAGGTTGGCATGCATGTCTATTATTTTCACTTTGGTGCCGTGGTATTAAAGGAAACTCAGTACGCAACTACTAAAGAGTAATGTGCGCCACGACTGGAGCTTGTAAAAAACACAGGCTGACGGGAATCGAAGCTATCTTTTCAATTATTTTGGAGTGATGTACAAAGGTTGATGTTCGCAACAGTTGTTGTGTTGGAATCAAACTTTTTCTCATAATTCAAACAAATTAAAGTCACATCAAAATAAAAGAAAATAATAATTACTAAAAATAATAGCAAGAAGAGAAAATACAAAGAATATGATCTCATTGATTACAAGTTCTTCTGTGGTGGCTTTCGAGAATAATTTATTTATTTTTATTTAACGTGTTGATTAATTTTGGTCCATCTATTCAATGAACTTGCGATCTAATTTACTACTAGTCTTTTAAGATAGTGGTTTATATGCTACTTTTCAGACATTGTCATCAATTGACGACAAAATTAGATATGGTAAGTTGTGGCCAATTCGATAGTCAGAAAACATCAAATTGGTCCAACAATTAGACCCTTTTTTGGTCCGACAATTCAATTAGATTATTCAAAGTCTTTGTCAACAATGGCTTGATCATAAGTCTACAACTATCATATTCAAACCTTATGACCTTTCTTTTTCAAATTTTTTAGTAACTTTAATTCTCGTTAAAATTCTTATACTTTCAATTTATTTTTATAAGATTAAATGATATTTTCATGATGAAATTCATTTTGTTGAGAACAAAAATTACATTTCAGATATTCAAAACTGAAAAGCACTCTAAAATGTGATTCTAGGTGGATTATAAAAATAGACCTAATATCATCAAAACTACATGTAGTTTTACTAGAACTACACGTAGTTTACAAAGTTCTTCCATACAGAAAGAAGTACAAGAGCAAACAATAGTTCACCTTCACCTTGTTCAGAGGACATCATAGCATATTCTCCTCTTAATTATATTTAGTTACACAAGATTAATCACATGAAAGAACGCATTCGGGGCCTTACGATCGATTGGGCCCCATCCACAAAAATGGTCGTCCCGGTCATGAACCGCGACCCGTCACTGATCAAAAAGATGACAGTCGAAGCCAAGTCGCTCTCAACGTCGAGCCATCGCCCCAACGGGGCTGCCTCTTTTACTAGACTTTCTGTCCTCTCCTTTCCTACCGACTTTGGGAACTCATCTTCCTTGTGCAACCCTCTGGCTATTCCATTAACTCGTATATTGTGCTTCCCAATCTCCAAAGCCGATAACTGAAAATGAAAAAGTTGATGTTCTCAACATATCGGGCGTAATCTCGGAGAATACATGGTTTTATATATTCCTCAGAGTTGAAATAAGGACCCAAAAAGGCTGTTTCCTAGAGGCTAGGATCTTAATTTGCAAGATTTAGTGATTAGGAGACAAATAACATCATTAAAAAGCTTGTTTGATCATAGTGATTAGGCCAAAGATTTTTCCTCACCCTGACCAACTGCTGAATTCCGGCCAGACACGAACCGTATGGTGCAGCACCTGGGTAGAGTCCTCTCCCGGACCCAAGTAAGGAGGTCAAGAAGACTATGGAGCCTCCTGACTTCTGGTCTCGCATTCTTCTGCCAACGGCCTGTAGAAAAAACCATGGAGCCATGAAGTTTATCTTTGCTATCTTTCTGAATTCGCCTTCTTTTAGTTCGAGTGGATCTCGCATTTGACCTGTAAAAGTAAATTGGAGCGATAAACTTCTCATTTCAAAGGAGGAAGACAAGGCAACTTTATCGATCTAGATTTCATCTAACGACAGTACACTAGTTCCTCACCTCTAAACACTCAAATCTTAATGGAGGTTTAACAATCGATGATTCAATAACTTGCGAGGAATTGAGACTCGAGCAGTTCATAACTCAAAATAAACCAGTTCGAGACCTAAATCAGTACCCAACATTTTCGTGATCTTTGGAAGTATATTCTTTTTCAGAACAAATTCATTAAGAAAATGGGGAATTGAACAGCCATTGAAGAACAATCAGAAAAGCACAGAGGAATCAAACCAGAGCCTCAACAGAAATTGATAATTTTACCTTCGTAGGAATAGCAATGGACAAACGCATCGAACTTGCCCAGGAGCCTAAAAGCCTTTCCCACAGCCTCATCAAAAGCTCCTTCCTTCTCTTCTTCCATGTCCAAATCAACCACCTCCACTGGTTTCGCCCCTTTCAACGATTCCACGATCTTCAACCTCACGCTTCGAAGAGAGCCCTCGTTTCCCATCAAAACTAAACTGGCCAAAAAAAAAAAAAAACCCTTTCAGATTACTTTTATAAAACTTCGATACGGACTCGTTTACAAAGATTGAATCTAACCTGCAACCCCTTGAGGCTAAATTAAACGCAAGATTACAGGAAATCTCGTCGCCATTAGAGGTAAGCAGAACTTTCTTTCCAGGATTCTCCATTTCCCGCACCACTAACAGAAGCCCAAATCCGTCAAATAATCCAATTGGAACAAACAAAAATAAAACCCAGCAAAAACGGGAGAAGATTAGAGGAGAATGGTACCCAAGAAATGATTTTGACGCTTGGGTCATAGAAATCTTCAGCGACGATTGGTGATCAGACAGGCCATGGTGGACAATGGACAGTTGCAACAATTAGATGTCTCGTTTAAAGACATATTAGGTGTCACACCCCCAAATTCTCACCTAAATTTGTTAAATGGAGTGTGCGGTACTAAGTTCTCAACTTAGTCAACCTCACAATTTTGCCAAACACACACAAAACAGTAGATAGTGAAAATCAAACAGGAAGCAAGATGTTTACGGAAAAAGACTCCCAACCCTCAATTATATTCCAAATATAAGTGACAAGGACAAAACTTCGCTCAATGATCACCACAAGAACTCAAGACAACGCTCACTGCTTGCTTGGTTTGGTGTCTAGAGGCAATATATATTTCTGTCTATGTGGCTCGGCCACAATACAAGAAATTAAAACATACAATTGCAAAAGGGCGCTTTTGGTTCGTGCATGTGTAGCGCGCTCCCTCGCGCCATGCAACTCCGGTTCGCGCTGCCCTGGTTCGCGTCGGCGTGCTCGCTCCAGCTCGATCGTTCCCCCGCGGCTCGCGCCTCCTCGCGCTCGCCTTTTCACTTGCGCCGAGTCGCGCTCGCGCCAGATCGCGTTCGCGTCTGCTCGTTCGCGTCGGGTCGCGCTTGAACCAGATCTCGCTCGCGCCTCCTCGCTCGTGCCAGATCGCGTTCCCCCATTCGCCCAGATGCAGCGACTGATTCCGTGACAATCTACCCAGCTGGAATGCTTTTATCACTTCTCAGCCAATGGGGGGGAGAAGCCCAGCCCCTCCCTGATTGGGCCCCGCCCATGCCACATGTTCAATTCAAATTGGGGTGTGACAATCAACCCCCACCAGATGAAGTCGACGGCCTCGTCGATACCCAAGCAAGGTACTCACCAATTTGCTCCTCAAATTGCCATAAGTTAATATCTTGCTCCCAGGTTGCTTCATCTTCAAGCTCCCATTGAACCAGGAACTCTCTTCTCGAGTCCTTCTTCCTTCCCTTCATGGTGCGATGGTCAAGGATCTTGGTAATCCTTTTTGAGAATTCCATCCTCACGCCGGGTGGTGCTCTTCGTGGTTGGACCCTTTCCCCTTTATGAAATGGCTTGAGAAAACTTACGTGAAAGGTTGGATGCAACTTCAACCTCTCGGGTAAGTTCAAACGATATGCAACCTTGCCAATTCTCTTGCTCACCTCAAATGGTCCATCATACCTCGGTAGAAGTCCCTTCTGGAAGTGTTGGTCCCTGACCTTCTTCCATAATTGTGGTGTAAGTTTGAGGAGAACTAAGTCTCCCTCCTTGAACTCCACCGATCTCCTCTTGCCATCCACATACTTTTTCATTCGGTGTTGAGCTTTGGTAAGGCTATCCTTTGCTTGTTCCAAAAGCTCAGCCCGATCCATGCCATATTGAAAAGCCGCCGGACAAGCTCCTTGTCCTTCCCCTCGAGCCATTGTCATAGGAGTGGCTGGTTGAAACCCAAGTGCAAGCTCGGATGGGCTCATCTCTGTTGATAAGGTTTTATGGATGTTGTATGAGAATTGTGCTGAGTCCAACAATTCAAGCCAATTCCTTTGAGTAGCCGTGACATAGTGTCTTAGGTACTCCTCAAGTAATGCATTGATCCTCTCCGTTTGGCCATCGGTTTGTGGATGGTTTGCGGTTGAAAATTTCAGTTCCGTGCCTAAAAGCTTGAACAAGCTTGTCCAAAACTTTCCGGTGAATCGGGGGTCCCGATCACTTACAATCTCCTTAGGAAGTCCAAAGACTTTTACCACACCCTTGAGGAAATGTTCTGCCGCATCCAATGCCGAACAATTCTTGGTACACCCATGAAGATTGCATACTTAGATAATCGGTCCACTACCACCATGATAGTGCCGATTTCTCCAATAGGTGGAAATCCCGTAATGAAGTCCATAGACACCGATTCCCATGGCCTCTCCGGTATAGGAAGTGGTTGAAGAAGCCCCGCTTCTTTTCTCCTCTCGGTTTTGTCCACTTGACACACATGACAAGTCTTCACATAAAGTTCCACATCATCTTTCATCCTCGGCCAAGTGTAGCTACGGTTCAAAAGTGCAAGCATCCTCTCAACCCCCGGATGCCCCGCCCACTTTGTGTCATGCGCCTCCTTCATAATGCGCTGCCGCAACCCTTGCCAACTAGGAATGAACAATCGGTTCCCACGGCTTCTCAACAAGCCATTCTCTAACCAATATCTTCGAATTAAACCTTGCTCCACATTCTTAGCCATCCGAACATACTCTTGGTCCTCCTTTGCCCCTTCTTTGATCTCTTCCAAGAAAGTAGAGTGCACCTCCGAAATAGATGAAACAAACTCACCACATATCTTTCTACTAAGTGCATCGGCTACTCTATTCTCGGTGCCCACCTTATGAATCCACGTGAAGTCGAATTCCGCCAGAAACTCTTGCCATCTAGCTTGTTTAGAAGATAGTTTCTTTTGAGACCAAAAGTAGGTGTTAGCCACATTGTCGGTGACCACCACAAACTTTGCTCCCAAAAGATAATGCCGCCAAGTTACTAAGCAATGTATGACCGCAACCATTTCTTTCTCATGAGCCGAGTATCTCTCCTCCGCTCCTTTAAGCTTTCGACTTTCATAGGCTATAGGATGGCCCTCTTGAGTAAGGACCCCTCCAATGGCTCGATCCGAGGCGTCCGTGTACACCTCGAAAGGTACTTCAAAGTTAGGCAATCTAAGAACCGGCTCGGATGTCACTTTCTCCTTAAGCTTCGCAAAGGCCTCTTGGCATGCTTCCGTCCATAACCAAGAATGACTCTTCCTTAGCAAATCCGTAAGTGGACTTACTATTCTTGAGTATTCTTCAATAAACCTTCGGTAGTAATTGGCTAGTCCCAAAAATGACCTAAGCTCGGTCACTTTGGTTGGTGTTTCCCATGTGTTGATGGCTTCAATCTTTCTTCCATCCATGCGAATTGTTCCTCTCTTGATGTAGTGACCAAGAAAGTTAATCTCCTCCGACGCAAATTCACATTTCTCCCTCTTCACGTACAAGGAATATTGCCTCAATTTTCCAAATACTTCCTTCAAATGCCGCAAATGCTCATCAAGTGTCTTGCTATACACTACAATGTCATCCAAGTATACCACCACAAATCGGTCCAAATAATCATAGAGCACTTCGGTCATCAAGTTGCAAAAAGTCGCCGGTGCATTAGTTAAGCCGAATGGCATAACTAAAAATTCAAATGAACCATACCTCGATACCATAGTGGTCTTGGCCTCATCGCCCTTGGCAACCCAAACTTGCCAATATCCCGATCGGAGATCAAGCTTTGTAAAATAGGAAGCTTGTGCTAATCGGTCAAAAAGATCACTTGCATTCGGTATAGGATACTTGTTCTTCACGGTTACCTTGTTTAGAGCACGATAGTCCACACACATTCTCAATGTGCCATCCTTCTTCCTTTGAAAAAGAACCGGTGCTCCATATGGTGCTTTTGAAGGTTGGATGAAACCCGAATCAATTAAGTCATCAAGTTGCTTCCTTAGCTCCGCTAACTCCGGCGGTGCCATTCTATAAGGTGCTTGAGCCGGTGGAACCGCACCCGGAACAAGCTCAATTTTGTGATCCACATTTCTCCTAGGTGGAAGTCTCCTAGGCAACTCGGCTGGCATCACATCAATGTATTCTTCTAACACATCAAGAACCTCCTTTGGTACCTCTTTCATGTTGTCCTCTTTGATCTCTCTTAGTGTTGCTAGAAAAGTGGTCTCTCCCCTCTTAAGACCCGCCTTCACTTGTAGAGAAGATAGTATAGATCGGGCTCCTCCTCGAGTCTCACTCTTCACTATACAAGGACATGAATCGTCTTGAATCAACATTACTCCAAGATGCGGCATAACCATAACTTTGGCTTGCCTGAAAAAATCGAGCCCAAGAATAAGCTCGAAATCATCTAATGGTACCACCATGAGTGGACAAACACCCTGCCACTCTCCAATCTTCATCAAAGGTGTTGTTGTGCCTTTGATAGGTTGAACTCCCGAATTAACGGCTTTAATCATGCTAGCACTCTTGCTAACCTCCAAGCCAAGCTCCTCGGCCTTCTTGCTTGATAGAAAATTATTTGTGGCACCCGTATCTAGCATTGCACGGATCTTCTTGCCACCAATGGAGACCTCAACATACATTAGTCCCAATTTAGGAACTACTCCCTCCTTGCTTGACAAAGTATTAATAAGTTGGATCGGATTTACCCTCGGCTTGCTCTCCTCATCGAAAGCCTCCTCCTTGACTCGAACCGATGAAACCGACCCTTTATTTGGGCAATCTCTAGCATAGTGGGCACCATCACAAATAAAGCATCCGGAAGACTTCTTCTTTGGGGTTGATCACTCCCCTTAGATTTGAATCCCCCACCAAATGCCTTGCCTTTGTCTTAACTGCCATTGTGCTTATTACCCTTCTTATCATCCTTGATTTTCTTCTTCTCCGAAAAAGAAGTAGCTTTGTAATCAACAAGACCTTCGGCTATAGAGATGGCCGAAAACACATCACGAACTCCATGTCTCCTAAGCTCGGCTTGAGCCCATGGTTGCAAGCCCGTCATGAAATTGAATAGCTTATCATCTTCGTGCATATTGTCAAGATCAAGTAGAAGAGAACTAAAGTCACGTACATAATCTCTTATAGAACCCGTTTGCCTCAACTTCCTTAAGGCCTCTTTGGATGCCCAAGCAGAATTTTGTGGTAGAAACCCGCTCCCTCAACTCTCTTTCCAATGCCTCAAAGTGTTGATAACCGGCCCTTTAGTTTGGTGTTGTCTCCACCAAAGCTTGGCGTCCCCTCCCAAGTACATAGAAGCCACCATGACTTGGCTTTCCTCTCCAACGCTTGAAGCCACAAAATATTGCTTCATATCCCACAAGAAGTTCTCTAGCTCCTTGGCATCACGATTACCATTGTAAGGCTTAGGTTCTGGAACCTTACATGGTAAAGTAGGAGTTTGTAACCTCCTTGATGATCCTCCAACCGCATCTCTACCAAGCCGAGCCAACTCCTTATCAACCCTATCGATTGTTTTCGGCCACATGTTGCTCGATTGCTAGGTTATCTGCCCCGGTTGATGCTTGGAAATCTCCCATTTCCCTTTCTCAAGTTGCGAAGATCTACTAGTAGAGGTTTGTCTTCTTGAGTCCCATGGACATACCCGTGAAGCCTCCAATCGAGTCAACCTCTCGATAATCAAATTCAATTGATCTTGAATGCCTCCTTCCATGGTTGTAGAACAAGCCTACGCTCTGATACCAAATGTCACACCCCCAAATTCTCACCTAAATTTGTTAAATGGAGTGTGCGGTACTAAGTTCTCAACTTAGTCAACCTCACAATTTTGCCAAACACACACAAAACAGTAGATAGTGAAAATCAAACAGGAAGCAAGATGTTTACGGGAAAAGACTCCCAACCCTCAATTATATTCCAAATATAAGTGACAAGGACAAAACTTCGCTCAATGATCACCACAAGAACTCAAGACAACGCTCACTGCTTGCTTGGTTTGGTGTCTAGAGGCAATATATATTTCTGTCTATGTGGCTCGGCCACAATACAAGAAATTAAAACATACAATTGCAAAAGGGCGCTTTTGGTTCGTGCATGTGTAGTGCGCTCCCTCGCGCCATGCAACTTCGGTTCGCGCTGCCCTGGTTCGCGTCGGCGTGCTCGCTCCAGCTCGATCGTTCCCCCGCGGCTCGCGCCTCCTCGCGCTCGCCTTTTCACTTGCGCCGAGTCGCGCTCGCGCCAGATCGCGTTCGCGTCGGGTCGCGCTTGAACCAGATCTCGCTCGCGCCTCCTCGCTCGTGCCAGATCGCGTTCCCCCATTCGCCCAGATGCAGCGACTGATTCCGTGACAATCTACCCAGCTGGAATGCTTTATCACTTCTCAGCCAATGGGGGGAGAAGCCCAGCCCCTCCCTGATTGGGCCCCGCCCATGCCACATGTTCAATTCAAATTGGGGTGTGACATTAGGCTAGTGTTCAGATGCTTTGCCTCAACCCCATGCGTGTTCCCAATTGCCACCATTAAAGACTGTAGTTTCCATTAATTCGGCTTACAATACGAGTATTATACGGCGTATAAATACGAAAGCTTTACATACACTATGTAAATAGAAGAAAGAAAGCTTTTCTATTTTCCATTTATTGCATTATTATTTAATTAAAATAACAAAACTAATATTTGTAGTTTAAATTAAGAATTTATCTACAATATCACTATTATTAAATGTCTATTTATATATACAATTTTTCTTTTTTCTTTTTTTTTTATTTGATTGTGGGTCGAGTTGCTGACGAAGAAAACCCATTACGTCACTGCGTGACCCAGCACAATAGCACATGAATAGAGTAAGTAAATGACGATCTTACCCTTTTCTCACAAACAGAGTTGCTGATGTCATCTGACCTCAAACTCTCCTTCTTACCCAAAGAAAACTAAAAAAAGGAGTTCGGTTTGGATTGATTGGATCAATCAAATCCATCTCCTAATCAATCCAAACCAAACTCCGAACGTTGTCTGTCCGTCCGATCGGCACAATATCTTATTCATCTTTGCCTCCAAATATACCATTGATCTCAAGAGCCTGAGTTTGGCATTCACATTCATAATTTGAAGATAAATTTTCTAATTTGTTGTTCCTTGTTCTTATATTCATAAATTTATGGAAGTCAAGATGTTAAAAGAGCGATTCTCGTGAATCGATAGGAGCGAGTTGTTAGTGCAATCACTACGGGCTTGATTTTCTCTTATGATAGTTTTATTTTCGAATTTTAGTGACAAAAGTGAAGAGAGATAGTATAACATATTTATGAAACGAGAAAAATACCGTTACAGATAATTCTAATTTTACTCTCTAATTTATCTCATCATTCTCACATTCGACAGTATATTTACCAATTATAATGATAAATCAATGATAATTAAACTAAGTAATTAATCATACCAATTAGTGAATGTCACATGTAACATTACTCTGACAATAATAATAGTGACGTAATTACAATTTTGTTTAGTACAAAATATGTAAATAAATCATAACCTCATCTCTATGCACTGCACTTAGCTTATATTATGTTATATACTCTGAACTCATTTACATAATTCGTATTTGACCACTTTATTGAATTTAACATAATGATAATTGTGAAATTCACCAATTTAATATCAATAAAATTGTCGAACAAATTTTTTACGTTATTCAAGATCAAACTATTATACTTATACAAGAATTGTTATAATTTGTTAACGTTTGATCACATGTAATTTTTCATTAATGGCCAAACTGGTAAAATTTTCGAGAGCTACTGTGTATTTAAAATTCGAACATAACGTTAGGTAAATAGAAATAACATCATGTAGAGTTTTGGAAAACATTCAAATTTCATTCCAATCCAAATTTAAACAATTAATTAATATATAATATATTAAATGTTAAATAATATAAAATTTCAAAATAAAACTTTTACTTTAGAAGGGGGATGAAGCATCCAGAGAAGAGGAGGGAGAAGAGAGAGAGTGAGATTCTTGCATTGTTTCGATTTGTGTCGTCTAGTTCTCTACTTCTACCAAATTCTTTGAAATTTTCAAAGGCTGAATATCGGTAGTTTTGTTCTGTTTTTCTGTATTTTTGTTTGGATTGAATTTCTAGTTTGGAAATTAAAAATCGTTGAATGAAATTGATGCATGTTCTATGCCGCAGTTCAAGGGTGTTCTGCATTGTCCAGTGTGCGCATGACACATGGCGCACAATTATTGATGCTAGTGAAAAAGTGTGTCGCGCAGTGATGTAGCCTTGTTAAGCTGCCCTGAGTCCGCATTTGGTGCCTTGGTGTTGCCTTTCTAAGTCGCAACATTGGACTAAATTGACCCATTTACCTAGGCCTTGTTGTTCCCTTCGCCTTTTGAGGTATGTTGTGAGTCTATATTTTTTAATATTTATTTGGCTTGAAATTTTGTACGTGCAAGTTTATGGCTCATTATCGTTTTTTTTCGACTTTGGGTTCCTGCTGCCAGTAATAGACTCTTATCTCTTGTGTTGGTTTTGTTTTAGAATTTTACAACTTTATTGATTTTGAGACTGTTCCCAAAAGAGTATTGTTCTAGCCGATAGGAAGGGCAATCGTTGTTGAGGTACGAGTTTATTTATTGTACTGCATATGCATCATGGTTTTTAAAATCCTTAATTTGGTATATATATATATATATAATACAAAAATCAACGTGTCTTCTTAATAGTGTGATATTTTTTATACTATATGTACGCGCACACATACTAGAAGGACCTCTTACTGTTTTGGGCTATTGTTTGGTACTACTCTTCGATGCATTAAGGGATTTTGTTTTAAACATGCGATGTGATAGTATGAAGCAATGATGTCGTGTCTTTGAGTTCGATCCCTAACTTTGTTAGGATGTTGTATTGTGTTCATTCAATATGCGTGATCGATCTCCTAATAATTATTATTTGACCTTAAGTCATTATGAGCATTCCATGTGCAAAAATTTGTGAGTGCCTTATTTTCAATAGATTGTTTTTCTACAAAGATAGTGGTGCTACTACTTTCATATAATTACCTAGTATATAACGATGTTTCGAGATTACCTCATTGATAAACTTGTGGAGCCTGT